>JAYKKM010000096.1:2572500-2622500 GCA_035772405.1 Chrysogorgia sp. JL179-B06 | reverse complement strand
AATTACCAGTGTGACGTTGAGGTGTCCAAGAGATATTTATGTATAGTGTGTTCTGAATGTGTGTAAATAATGTAGTAGTATAGGATATTTAGTTGAAAAACGTTTTTCTTTTTACATTACATTTTGTATATTTATGGCTGACAAAGCTACCGTGTTTAACTCTTTCCTGACGGGCTTAAAAACATCCAAAAATGAACTATATATATTTCTTTGTTCTATTGATATATTTGGAAATAACCATAACTGTTGCGAAAGCTATACATTTTCTGAAAGCCCAATAAACCGGCTGTTACCAGTGCTTTTAAATTTCCCGAACAAGACACATTATGTGAATATAAATTTGCATTTTGAAAAACTTTCATTTTCCTAGAAAAGGCCATCTCAGCACGCCCGCGTAGCGTCATGAAAATTCAAAATGCCACCAATCGCAGAGGTTTTTATGAAATCAAATCAAACTTGGCGTGTGAGTGGATCCCATGTGCCTGGCGCTTGTTGAATTTCAATTTTTAATCTTGCTTTACCATGTTGTATGTTATATAATTACGTAAGTAAAAAGGAGCATTCGCTAGCTGTCTCAATATTCTCATGAGTAAATATTTTACTTAACATGTACCAGAATACGAAATCGGCCCAAATTAATCACAGTGTGTAAACGTTCCTTAATACAAGAATCTCTGGCACCCCAGGGTATGAAATAAAAGATCTTACTGACTTTGGTATATTTCCAAAGTTTCAGAATTCAAATCAATTAAGTTAAGAAGATATGGAGAGTTGAAGTTTGAGAGTTTGTCCAATTTCGACGATATTTGTTACGTCACTGAGTGCTTCTATCTCGTATTTATTTAAAAACTTATTTTAAATCTTTCCTGTCTGGCCAACACAAAATCGGTCGTATAAGACTGATGAAGTCATGAATCGAAAAACACGGACCAAGATAAGAAATCACAACGCGATTAATCCCTGTGTGTAAACGTGGCTTTAGGTAGGAGAGGAAGACTGATTAAAGCAGTTCGGTTGCTCGAGTACAAAACCTGAACCTTGCTTGTGATTGGATAATTTTACTCTTTACATAACCGTGGGTGTGTTGGATACAACGTACATTTCTATTGGCTTAAATAATAACGTGATCCAATCACAACCGAGTATCAGAACTGATTATCTTATCTTAACTGATTTGATCAAAAGATCTTCTCATTCTCCCTCCCTTTAAAGTGCCCATGACCCCAAATACGATATTACTGATATATATGCTACATGAAGTGAAAAGTTGAATGCCAAAATATTTTATGATTTGAGCTTTGCGTTGATGTGCTAGAAAGGTTTGTTTGTCAGAAATGGTAATAAGTGTGACGTCATTTACGGCATTTGGCTTTCTTTTCTGCTTTCCGTGTGATAGACTGGTTGAGGATTTGAGTGAAAAAGTTGAAAAAATCTTTACTATAGTGGTCAAGTACATCATCAACGTTTGAGTTAGATTAGTTTGCTTTAACAGTAGAATATTGTATCCGAAATGATGCCGTAAATTATGTCACACTCATTAGCATTTCGAACAAATAAACCTTTATAAAACATCAACGCAAAGCTCAAATCATAAAATATTTTGGCATTCAACTTTTCACTTCATGTAGCATCTATATCAGTAATATCGTATTTGGGGTGATGGGCACTTGGGCAACTGCGATGAAAATTGTGTTAGAATTTTGTCCAGAAAATCAAAGTACAACACCAAATAAGTACACTCACTTAAAGTGCCTATGAAGCGAAAATTAAGTTTGTTTTATTTGAATGAACTTTTAAAATAATGAAGAATATTAATTTACAGCTCTTTCATATTTCACTTGGTTCTTGGGATATTTAGACTTATGTGATATTCAAATGAGATAACCTATGACGTCAAAAGGTTTGCAATACATTTTAACATATTGGAAAATTGTGTGTATCTTTACGATTATCAAAGCTTTAAACTTTTAAATTATTATTACGCTTGAAACTTTGCATGTAGATACAGACCACTAAACTGAAGAACATCGTTCAAGTTTTAATGTTACAATAGTAATGTATAGTTCCCAGACCTCTAAGTGTCTTTGTCAAAAATCTTTGTTTTCTGACATAGCTATGTGTTGCACCAAATTTAAACTTCAGTTTCGAATTGGTTAATTAAGTCAGTGAAAATCTGCTCAACCAGTACCAACCCGAAAATGTTTGGGACGGAAGAGAAAACAAATAATTTTATTTCAGAAATCAAGATGTCTGAAAACTAATTTGTTTCCATGGCGACCATAAAATTACAAAGATGTTCTCCAGTTTAGTGGTCCGTATCCACATGCAAAGTTTCACGTGTTTTTGTTTAATAATCTTAAAGATATACACGATTTTCCAATATGTTAAAATGTATTGCAAACCTTTTGACGTCATAGGTTATCTCATTTGAATATCACATAAGTCTAAATATCTCAAGAACCAAGTGAAATATGAAAGAGCTGTAAATTAATATTCTTCATTATTTTAAAATGTTCTTTCAAATAAAACAAACTTAATTTTCGCTTCATAGGCACTTTAACATTAAAGCAAGATAATAAGACTGCAAACTTGGAGCTTCTTTTCACAAATGGCGACGATCTATTAATGGCGACCATGCAAAACGGTCAAATAATCTCAAAATTTGGCAAGCATAAATTTATTATTTCACTTTAAAGAGCGAGTGTCAACCGTTTGTGTTTATCTTTCCGTATGATAACGAAGTGTTTTGAAGTGCTTCGTTGCCAACTTGACGTGGTAAATACTCTGGAAATTCGCCGAGTCTTCTCAGAAAACCCTATAGACGACTTTCATAATGGCTGCTAATTTAAATATTTTAAATATTCCTTTATGTGCATCTAAATTAGCCTTTATGGCCTCGTTTGCATGTCAGCAATTCAAAAGAATTTTGCTTCGTAACGAGGTTGTAAAGGCCACAGTTAGTAGAGTAAAGACTAATTTATATGCACATCAAAGAATATTTAAAATGGCAGCCATTATGAAAGTCGTCTATAGAGGCTTTCGTATTCATCCATAATCCAAATACGTCGACTCGGAAACTGATATTTTGTTTGAACCTCGTCACTTGGTCTTGCACGCTTTGCGTCTGTCAAGGCTGACATAATTCGAAACAAAAGTCAAGAAAACGTTGAAAGACAAAATTAATAATTTATATCAAGGATTGACAAGATATTTACGGATAAGTTCACCAAAGGAATTTCGTGCTTCGAAAAATGGCCGACCGAGCGTGCAATGCGTGACGGTTGACACTCACTATTTAAGTGAACGTAGTTATTTTGTTCTGTGCTTCGATTATATGGAAAAAAATCGCAACCTAATTTTCATCGTCCAAACATCACTCACCAGTCTCGAACAATCTCTCTCAAGGAAACACCTGCTCATTTAACTTATATATTCACTTTTCTGAGGTTTGAAAAAGAACTACGGCAATTGGCTAATACCGCGCGAAAGCTCAGTGCCATCAGAATCATCTGGATCTGGATAGGTTTTGTTCAGTTTTTTTCACCTAATATACTTTGACTTATAAAGATTACATTTTCCATTTGTCAACCTCATTTGCCTAATTTGCCTAGAGCTATTTCTAAATGAATTATTTCATAACTTACAAATAAGTTGGTATATTTTACATGTCATTATTGTTTTTTATTTCCATAAGTTATTGCTTAGTGTTTGACCAGACGGCAGACCAGCCTGACTATCATACGTGGTGAAACCCGGACCCGTAGGACCAGTAGTGAGATATTGCGGCATGGGTTGTTGTGTCGGGCAGTGACCTTGATGGGGCATCCAACCTCCGTTTACCATCGGCGTGTTTCCATACTGAGCTGGAGCCCCGCTGTTACAAGGAGCCATACCGGGCATTGGCTGATTCGTATAATTATAACCACGCATTTCCTGAGAGTTGAGTACAGCCTGGTTATTTGGTACTGCTTGATTGTTTGGTATTGATGACTGTTGAGAGAAACCCAATTTTGCCATTTGCTGTTGAACTTGGTTAACCTTCAAACATAAATTACGATATTTTAGGTTTACATGATGCGGGAACGAGTTGAAACCGACAGCGCAAACAATTCACAGAAAACTGTTGGGTTTACATGGTTGTGGATCGAAATTGTGTCAAAATCTCACTTTAATCGGAGGCGATTTGAAAATGTCACTAAATGTGACCACTGACTACCAATCATATTTCAATTAACTATTCCAGGAACTAACTCATCGATAAACAAACCAAGACCACACCAACTAACCATTCAATCAACTAACCATCCAACAAATAAACCAACCAAACAACTAACTAACTAACCGTCCAACAACAAACAAACCATATACACCAAACAAACAAACAAACAAACAAACCGACTATCCAACATACAAACCAACTTTCCAACCAATTAACCATCAAACCAACTAACCATCCAACAAACAAACAAACAAACCAACTATCCAACAGACGAACCAACCATCAAACAAACAAACCAACAAACCATCCAACAACAAACAAACCATACAACAAACAAACAAACAAACAAACAAACAAACAAAACCAACAAACAAACGATCCAACAAACAAACGATCCAACAAACAAACCGACTATCCAACATACAAACCAACTTTCCAACCATCCAACCAATTAACCATCAAACCAACTATCCAACCGACGAACCAACTAACCATCCAACAAACAAACAAACAAACAAACAAACAAACAAACTATCCAACAGACGAACCAACCATCCATCAAACAAACAAACCATCCAACAAACATACCAACAAACATACCAACCATCCATCCATCAAACAAACAAACAAACAAACAAACAAACAAACAAATAAATAAACAAACAAACAAACTATCCAACAAACCAACAAACAAACAAACAAACGAACTATCCAACCGACGAACAACCAACCATCCATCAAACAAATAAACAAACAAACAAACCAACCATCCCAAACCAACAAACAAACCAACCAACCATCCATCAAACAAACAAACAAACAAACAAACAAACCATCCCAAACAAACAAACAAACAAACAAACAAACCAACCAACCATCCATCCATCAAACAAACAAATAAACAAACCATCCCAAACCAACAAACAAACCAACCATCCATCAAACAAACAAACAAACAAACAAACCATCCAACAAACAAACAAACCAACTATGCAACCGATGAACCAACGAACTATCCAACCAACTTTCCAACCTACAAACCCACTAATCATCCAACAAACAAACCAACTATCCAACCTACAAACCAACTAACCATCAAACAAACAAACAAACAAAACAAACAAACAAACAAACTATTCAACCGACGAACCCACTAACCATCCAACAAACAAATTTAACTATTCAACCGACGAACCACCAACTATCCAACCGACGAACCACCAACTATCCAACCGATGAACCAACTATAACCATCCAACAAACCAACTATAACCATCCAACAAACCAACTATAACCATCCAACAAACAAACCAACTATCCAACCGACGAACAAACCAACCATCCATCAAACAACCAAACAAACCAACTCTCCAACCGACGAACAAACCAACCATCCATCAAACAACCAAACAAACCAACTCTCCGTTACATCAAACCAACTATCCAACCAATTAACCATCAAACCAACTATCCAACCGACGAACCAACTAACCATCCAACAAACAAACAAACAAACAAACCAACCATCCATCAAACAAACAAACAAACAAACCATCCAACAAACAACCAAACAAACCAACCGACCATCAAACAACCAAACAAACCAACCGACAAACAAACCAACCATCCATCAAATAACCAAACAAACCAACTATCCAACCGACGAACAAACCAACCATCCATCAAACAACCAAACCAACTATCCAACCGACGAACAAACCAACCATCCATCAAACAACCAAACAAACCATCCGACCAACTAACCATCCGACCAACCTACAAACCAACCTACAAACCAACCATCCATCAAACAAACAAACAAACAAACAAACCATCCCAAACCATCCAACAAACAAACCAACCATCCATCAAACAAACAAACAAACTAACTAACTAACTAACTAACCATCCAACAAACAAACAAACAAACCAACTATGCAACCGATGAACCAACCAACTATCCAACCAACTTTCCAACCTACAAACCCACTAATCATCCAACAAACAAACCAACTATCCTACCTACAAACCAACTGACCATCCAACCTACAAACCAATTAACCATCAAACAAACAAATTCAACTATTCAACCGACGAACCACCAACTATCCAACAAACCAACTATAACCATACCGACGAACAAACCAACCATCCATCAAACAACCAAACAAACCAACTATCCAACCGACAAACAAACCAACCATCCATCAAATAACCAAACAAACCAACTATCCAACCGACGAACAAACCAACCATCCAATCGATCCATCAAACAACCAAACAAACCAACTATCCAACCGACGAACAAACCAACCATCAAACAAACCAACTATCCAACCGACGAACAAACCAACCATCCATCAAACAACCAAACAAACCATCCGACCAACTAACCATCCGACCAACCTACAAACCAACCAACCAACTAACCATCCAACAATCAACCAAATATCCAAATTAACCATCAAACCAACTATCCAACCGACGAACCAACTAACCATCCAACAAACAAACAAACCATCCATCAAACAAACAAACAAACAAACAAATCATCCCAAACCATCCAACAAACAAACCAACCAACCATCCATCCATCAAACAAACAAACAAACTAACTATGCAACCGATGAACCAACCAACTATCCAACCAACTTTCCAACCTACAAACCCACTAATCATCCAACAAACAAACCAACTATCCTACCTACAAACCAACTGACCATCCAACCTACAAACCAATTAACCATCAAACAAACAAACAAACCAACTATTCAACCGACGAACCACCAACTATCCAACAAACCAACTATAACCATACCGACGAACAAACCAACCATCCATCAAACAACCAAACCAACCGACAAACAAACCAACCATCCATCAAATAACCAAACCAACTATCCAACCGACGAACAAACCAACCATCCATCAAACAACCAAACAAACCATCCGACCAACTAACCATCCGACCAACTATCCAACCATCCAACCAACCATCCAACAATCAACCAACTATCAAACCTACAAACCAACCTACAAACCATCCGACCAACTAACCATCCAACAATCAACCAACTATCAAACCTACAAACCAACCTACAAACCATCCGACCAACTAACCATCCAACAATCAACCAACTATCAAACCTACAAACCAACCTACAAACCATCCGACAAACTAACCATCCAACAGCCAAATTGGAATCGTTGTCGAAAAGAAGGACAGATATTTGCGAGAAGTTTGTAAGGGATAATAAACAAATTGGCCCTTTGAAACCCATTATGGAGTATATCACCCATTATATCACTCATGGTTACAACCTACGTTCTGGTACCACATCTCTATGCTCTACCATCTCTATGCTCTACCATCCCTAAAACAATGAGACTCTCAAATTTTATAACGTATAAATATAGTGGTTAATTCTCTTTTTAAATTTTTGAACTTTTGTAAAAATCTTGTAATTCAGTTTCCTGCTATGAGATTTATTAAAAACCCATCATTATTATTATTATTAACCAGCTATCAAACCTACAAACCATCCAACTAACCCATGAACCAACCAAAAGAGAACTACAAGGAACCATAGAATTTTCCCATGCAAAGTAAATTCCATGTAAACACACCTGATACATTTGTTGTTGTTGCGCATTATACTGTACATTGTACTGTGTAGGGATAGTGTTTGCTTGATTCACAGGTACTGCATTTTTCTGCTGTTGCTGCTGCTGTAAGTACACACCACCAGGAACACCAAACATCTGTGGGTTTGCTTGCTTTTGAGATGGTTGATATAAAGCCATTATCGAATCTGCAAGGAACACATAGATATAAAATAAAACTTAATCTAAATATGAATATCTAGATAGCTGAAGATATGCGTGAGTGAAAAATCAAGACAATTGAAACAAAATTATTTTAAACTTATCATCAGACAATTAAAATAAATAGTCGTATATAGTATTTATTTAACCACTTTGCATACATCATCATCAACACAATAAAGAGGCCATAGGATTGCTTTTTGCATCTACGTTGCTAAGCAACGTACAGCTTTGTAAAAGGCTAGCGATGTAACGGACGCACGGACTGGCAAGTTTTTATGACGTAAGAGAGATTGCGCCTCGTGACTGTTGAGTGCATGTTTTGATGATCGTCCATTGAAGTATTGAACGTGAGTCGATTTTGTGAATTCTTTGAAGTGAGGACAGATTTTCTTATCAAGGTAAGATGACCAATCACTAAGATAGTAGCTGTTAAATGAAATCTGACTGACACATGGAGATGTCATCTGTGGTTTTTTTTGCCATGGCATCATATATTTTGGCATGACAGCTAATATCAAATCCGTTTCGTTTGTGAATAAAATTAAAATTCATCTTACAGTTTATTGCTTTTATGTTTTATCGAAGTTTATCAGCATCAGCATGAATCCAAGTAACAATAAATCGCAGCATATTCTGTAGCCATGTCTGCACCTAACCAGCCACCCCATTCCGTAACTATTTTTAATAACGTTAGATAATAAAAAGTAAATTTTGCTGATTTAGGGTCCTTCGTCAGAGAGTGAAACGTAAAGTCAAATAAAAACTGAGTGAGACTTTTATAGAATAAATAATCGCATAAGACAAAAATAAGCCAATCAGGTCCTCTGTATCCATTCACCTCTTTAATACACTTGCTTCAAATGCACTTATACAATCTTCGATTACTCCTAGTTTTACCTTTAGTAGACTGATTTCCACTGTTTACATCATCTTTAAATAAATCATCTTCAATGGTCCTTTGACTTGAGGAAGGTGCACCACCATTAGAAGATGCCGTGGTATTAGATATTGACCCTGGTGGTGACATGGTCTAAAAACAACAATATAGAAAACATACAATATTTATATTTTATTTACCGGCTGAGAGGTCCGTATGGAGAAATATTTCCGGAGGTTTCAAAAACGGCCCGAGGCGTCCACAGGCCGAGGGACGTTTTTGAGACCAAAGAAATATCTCAATACGGACCGACCAAAACGGTAAATTATTTCTTTATTTTTTCCTTAATAGCCTAGGCTAGTGGACAAAAAGAAAAGTCTGTGCTTTTTCTTCCTCAAAGAAAATTAATAGTTAAGTCTCTTTTCGGATAAAAAAAAATCACTTATATGTCTTTCAATATGTTCAATCTCGTTTGATTTTACGGCTTATAAAACGATTTAAAACTGAAATGGGCTCATACGGACCGCTCGTTAGCCAATCAGAAAACAGGATTGGGTAGGATACGGACCGGAAAAATAAAATTATTTATTATATGGCTAAGAAAGATGGCGCACGCTGATTGGTTCATGAGGTCCGGAAAAAAGCGTATTGCCCTCCCGGCACTTTGAGAGGGCAATACGCCTTTTTCCCGACCGGTAAGTTTTGGCGGGAAACTTTCTGAGTTAAATTAGCTGAAAATAAAAGAGGATTTGAGTATGTTCGTTGAAAAAGTTCGAACAATAACACGTCCTGGAACATTAGTGCTGCTTTTCTTGAAAGCTGTTTGACTATAAGTGAAGAAAATGAATGCCTAACGACCAGTAACGCGTGTAAACATGAAGCGAAATCCACAAGCTCATTGGTAAGGTAAACGGCAACATCTGAAGACAAATACAACGTTAAAAACAGAGAACAAAATGAACCAAAAGCCATATAATAAATGTCTTATTAACCTCGTTTGCTTGGTCTGTACGGTAAAGTATTTGCCTTCGTTTTTTTCGCACAGACCTCGCTCCTTCGTCGCTCGGTCTGTACGAAAACCTCAGGCAAATACTTTACCGTACAGACCTCGGTTAATATTAGTCTTTAGTATTCAACTTTTATGCACAGGAAGCTTTAGTGATTTACTTATGACAATTCTAGAGTTTCATGCTCAAGAAAATGTTGATATTTTTTGGTGATTACTTATACCTGTGCTAAATCAAATGCAAATCCTTGAGATGTTGAAGGTGCAGTGGGGTTGTTGCTTGCTGGTTGGAATGAAGAACCACCAAAATTAAGGAGCTTTAGAAAAAACAAAACTGAAATTTAACAATTTTAGCAACAAAAATATAGGACAAATGACTCACATAAATGGTTCCTATAACTGCTGGTCAAATTTCTGTACCACTATATATATACGGTAGTATACGAAAGAGAAAAGACAACTTCAATACTGTATGTCGAAAGATACTTAAAGTGGCACTACGATGAAAATTTACCCCCGTTTAGTTTAGATTTTCTTTAGCATAGAATAGTATTTCAGGGTCGAAAGTGATCATCGATGTACTATTTATACTACTTTACTATTTAGGCTACCATTACTAAGGGACTGATTACATGGAGAAATTTCAGCCCGGCTACTGAGGTATGGTAAAGAGGGAGAATAGAAATCACGGTGTCGAAAGCGGTCAAGCGGTAACAAATATGGCATGAAAACAAAGCTATTTAAATGATTTTCCATACTCCGTAATTTACCATACCTCAGTAGCCGGGCCTAAGAACGTGTTCCAAGTCAGCCAGCAATTTCAAAAGGTAATATTGTTTGTGACGTCAGAGTCAATGCTACGCCTGAATTTCAGTCGAGGTTACTTGTTTTCTTATTTTTTTCGAGAAGTAGATGAAATGTTCAGCCTTTCAGACGAAGAATTTGAAAAAGGACCTTGATCACTATATGGATTTACTTGAAGAATTAGCCATGTGGAATCTGACGAGTCTGACGTCACTTCGTTATGCTGATCAGGAACATGAACGATTAATGGAGGACATAACAACTCCAGATTCGGAGTCAGAAAAATACTTGCCATCGTCGAATCGCAAAACGGTTTCAACCGAGTAATATTTAGAAGCTCTGCTTTATAAATACGTACAAATATCGATAGGTAAAAATTTGATCGTAGTACCACTTTAAGTAAAAGTATACTTACGTATCTGCATAGACGACGTTTGGGACAAATTATTTTTATTATCTCTGTACCACTAATCTATCTCATTGTAACTCAAATGATGTCAATTATTTGTTTTCAAATCTCTGTAGGTCTTACACCATCATTGCATTATTGGAAAGGAAAAGTCTTGAATTGTTTTATTGACAAGACGTTTTACTAATACATGCAGTGAAAAGAACAAATATTCTGGTGAGTAGTGGATTAATATCCAACTGAGTTATATAAATGTGTTGTGCAGTGTAGAAATACTCTAACGTTTCAAGGAAAGGCCCTTCGTCAGAGAGTGAAACATGACCAAGGGCCTCTCGAAACGCCTCTGACTTTTAGAGTAGTGGATTAAGAACTAGCTGCCGCAAATAAGCTAACAATTAATTTCCCAACGCAATCGGTGATAAATCAGACATAGTTTGACGCTACTCTGGCTTAAAAGGTTTTTTGAACATAACTTTAAAAGTTACTGTCCATGACCCAACGTTTTGACACTCCAATCTAGTGTCTTCATCAGGCGTGATCGTTGTAAGGTTATGATCCCTATTATACCCTCATAGAACCGAAGATGACGTTATCTATTAACAAGATACAAAGATGTATCCCTAAGCTAAAAGTAAGAATTCACCCTGAAGATCGAGATGTTCTCAGGCTTGTTTTCACTCTACGTTTCACAAGAGCACTCTTCGGATTGGGCCCTTCGCCTTTCTTACTGGGTGGTGTTATCCAACATCATCTCAACTCCTTGTCGAGACCAGCACACAGAATGTGTCAAAGATATTGAACGCGAACTGTACGTAGACGACTTGCTTACTGGAGACTGTTCACCAAGTGACGGAGAAGAAGAGAATTGCAACTGAGATATTTCAACAGGCCTCCTTACATTTATACAAGTGGCACTCTAATGAGAACACTTTGGAACAAGCTGAAATGCCCGAGAAAAAAAGATGGCCTAAATTTCGCAAAGCAGCAGTTGGGCGTTAAAGCATGTCGACTCCTTGGTCTAAAGTGGAATAAAGAGGCTGAAACCGTAGAAGTCACCATTCCGACCGAGAACGCCCATGCAACAAAAAGAGGTATTTTGGGAAAAATAGCGGGAATCTAGGACCCTCTTTTCGGCAGCACCTATTACCTTACAAGGTAAGCTGCTCTATCGTGAAGCTTGACAGAAGTGGAAAATGGCGCTTCCAAGAGGAGTAGCTGCATCACGTTCTCTGGCTCGTGTCCAAGAACATCTCCGGACGCATCCAGAAGATCCGAGAACACAGCGACGTTACCTGGCGACACGTCCCTTCCAAGCAAAATTGTGCTGATCTAGCCAGCCAAGGAGGTCCTGTAATCGAAGAAAACCATCTCTGGTGGAGTGGTCTCGAGTGGTTAAGTAAATCTGAGGAGTGGCCACCTAACATTGTGACAAAAGCCAGCGAAGAATCAAATGTAGAGGCCAAAGCAATTGAATTACTGTTTGTCGCTTCTGTGAAGGTAGAAGATGAAATCGATGCCTTACTCTACAAATCTAGTTATTGGCGAACCCTCCGATCGAGTCGGTGCCTGGTTGTCAAGATTCGTCCACAACGCCAGGAGTATCAAAGCCAACAGAATCCAAGGACCGCTTACTACGGAAGAAATTGAAAGACAGGAACACTTTCTTGTACTACGAGCGCGGAACCAAGTAATTCGCCCTAGAAAGAGTCTATAGTTAAACCTACAAAGGAACGCCCATGGATTGCTTA
Source organism: Chrysogorgia sp. JL179-B06 (assembly GCA_035772405.1). Taxonomy (NCBI): domain Eukaryota; kingdom Metazoa; phylum Cnidaria; class Anthozoa; order Scleralcyonacea; family Chrysogorgiidae; genus Chrysogorgia; species Chrysogorgia sp. JL179-B06. The sequence goes on along the minus strand of JAYKKM010000096.1, from coordinate 2,609,609 downwards.
ATAATAATAATAATACACTTTATTTAAACAGGGTGACTAGAGTTACACAGAGTAATTTTCATCTAGGCCCTAAGTGATAAGACTATAAATACAAAATAAAAATAATAAACAAGATATATATATATATATATATATATACATACATAGAATTAGGAACTAACCATATTAAAATGGTTATTATTAACAAATAATATCACGAACAAAGAAAAGTCAAACTTTGTCTTTAAGTTTGGAAAACCGAAAAAGCCATACTTAAATAGTTTTTACGGAATGAAGAAAATGATATTGAAGAAAATGATATTGAACAAGTCACAGTATCTGGTAATAGATTCCACTCACTTGATGCCAAAAAGGCAAAAGTACGTTTACCAGCATTAGTGGCTACTTTTGGAAGCTTCAAATTGCTATTAGTAGAGCCACGAGTATTAATATTTACATGTATGTACTTTACTAAAAGGTAATAATAAACTAGTAATATAACTAGGAGATAAATTATTTAAAGCTTTATAAACTGTAGTGGTACGAAAATAACGTATCCTCTCGTGATGTGGAAGCCATCCAAGTTCCAAGAATAGAGGCAGCGATGGTGCCTTATAATCACGGTCTAAAATCAGCCTGGCAGCTCTCTTCTGAAGCCGATGAAGTCTATCCAAGTTTTGGGTAGATGTATTCCCCCAAATCACACAACAGTAATCCATCAGGGAGAGGATTAAACATTGGTAGAAAGCAATACGAGCGGTTAGTAGTAGATGGTGACGTATTCGTCGTAGTATTCCTGATCTCTGAGATATCTTTTTACACAACAGATCGATATGCACAGACCAACTCAAAGTTTGGTCAAACTGTACACCAAGTAATTTTCCATCAAGTACAGTATCAATTTGTAAATCGTTTATAGCGATGGCGATCTTCTGCGGAATCTCAGACACTTTCCTTGTTGATGCTATGAACATTGCTTTAGTTTTCTGTTCGTTGAGAACCATTTTATTCATCTCAGTCCACTGTATAATGGGTAAAACTTCATTACTGGTGTTCAGTACAAACTGTACAAGAAAAACTCCTGATACATACCGTGTAGCATCATCCGCAAACAGATCTATTTGGGTTTCAATCAGGTGCAAAATTGAGTGCCTGGAAAGAATTAAAGGATTCTAGCCAATCTACATCCCAGATTCCTCGACTTGAGCAGAATGGTTTGTCGAACATGCTCACAAGGCTACCCTTCATGGTTGGCGTAGGCCTATGACCAAAGTTCGGGAACGACACTGCATGGATACCTCGGTTAAGAAGATTGGTAAAGCGAGTAGTCAATAAGTGCAATGGTTGCAAGAGACAACAAGCAATAGCTATGCCACGCCGCCACCAGGAGCCTTATCTATACCTCTCGGAACTACCGCTTTCCAAGTAATTGGAATTGATTATTCTGGTCCACTACGATATCGAACCAGTAAGGGAAAAGAAGGAAAGTCTTACGTATTGCTCTATGCCTGCAATTTTTCCAGAGCAATATACCTTGAACTGCTACCCAATTTGGTAATGGCGGAGTGTCTTGACAGCTTTCAACGTTTTATTGCTCGATGAGAGAGACCTGAGCGCATTTATTCAGACAATGGGGCCACCTTTGTTGGTGAGCGAGAAATAGTATAAAAAATGGTAGTTCAAGTCCCCTGGTGGGGCGGGCAATTTGAACGTTTAGTGGGATTGTTTAAGGCAGAATGAGTGTCAAGATTACCCTCAACGATCGACCTCTTACTTATTTAGAAGATGCCCAGTACCCAGTCCTCACCCCGAATTCCTTGCCTTTCTTCCGACTATCTACTCAAGCTGCCGGCGCATCTAATTCAAGATCTCGACTTGGTAGCGGTACAAATATTTGCTATGATGTAAGGAAGCGATGTGGATCAGGTGAACAAAGGAATGTCTCCGTGCACTTCCGCAAGTTGGAGGCATTGTTATAATGAAATCTGAGGTGTTGTCGAGCAGCTTATTACTAATTACGGGGAGAGACGGCGTAACCAGAGGGGCGAAGTTGCGTACAGAAAAGTTATCTATTGAACGTCCTGTTCAATTTCTTTATCCTCTTGAGCTTTCTTCTGATCGGGAAATCCCGGAACCATTACCAGAAGTGCTGAATCCTGAAGCGAAGGTTTTCCGACCAAAGCGGAATGCTGCCGTAATTGCCGAGTATCGGATACGACAGATCGCCGAACTCTTAAAAGGTTTATATTATGTTGGAATCGCACATTTCTATGTGTTTGACAAATTCTTAGTCAAATAAAAAAGTGTGTGTCGGAAATTATGCTAATGAATGTTAATATATATAAAAAGGGCATACTTCCGCTTTGGGTGTTTCTATTTTTGGAACTTTGGTTTCTGTGACAAGCTGTGAGGATTGATTATGTGATAACAATATTAAAAGTGACTTAACTATTTCCATCAGTTGTGTCATATTTTTGCAAAACCTAAGGATCGTGTTGCGAAGGAACAGAGGAAAGACGCTATTTATTCCATTCCGTGATCAGGAATACAACGTCAGTTTCGTACGCGTTTAAAAGAACAACAAAAGGCTGTTTTCTTTTTCAGAAAAAGAAAATTCTCCTTCGTTGGAGCACGCGTGCGTAACGAACCATGAGATTGCGTGGGAAAATTCCAAAATTATTACCACTAATCCGCGGTACCGTCACCTAGAGACGTTACCTGGAGGCTTGGCATATCAATAACGCACACGCCCTATTGAATCGCGATGACGGTGGTCTATTACCAGAAGCTTACTTGCATCTTATTAATAGATAACGTCATCATCGGTTCTATGAAGATATAAATAGGGATCCTAACTTTACAATGATCACCCCTGATGAAGATACTAGACTGCAGTGTCGAAACGTTGGGTCATGGACAGTAACTTTTAAAGTTACGTCCAAAAAACTCTTTAAGCCAAAGTAGCGTCAAACTATGTCCAATATAATAAGTTGTTTAGCCTAAAAATGAAACTGGTTCTTATTTGTAACCGGTTAATCTGACTGCTGACAACTAAAATGTATCCGATTGTCTTATAATTTCAATATAAATTTGACATATAATTGCCTTTATTAGTTTATTGGTTATATACATATGGTTATATACATATAGTTTTAGTAGTAGACCACACCCATATTGAATTAGTTTTTTGACCAGCAACAAGCACTTTTCCTCTTAAAAATAAAAGAACCTATTTAAGAACATAAATAACCTGATTTCTTAGTGGACAATATATAATAACCTTTTTATGATAACTTGGGAAAATGATGGTTCTTACACGTGGTTGTTTAGTGTCTTGATGTTGATATACACTACATTACTTGTGATGTATTAAAGTATGAATAAAAAACTCTAAAAGGTTTCTATAATTCCAAGAAAATGAATAGAAGGTCTAACATCTCAAACAAAGGTCTTTTGTACAAGAGTGTAATGTAAAACTTTATGTTTCACTCGAAGGGCCTTTTTCCGAAGGGCCTTTTTCCAGTCGACTCGCAAGCATTTTCACTTTCCCCCTCTCCCTCCCCCTCTTCAAGAGCTGCTATGCAGGCTAGCCTTTGCTCAAAATATTAACCTCCTATGCTGCCTTGTTCCCAGCCTCTCCACCTACAAACTACAAGAGCAGGGGCTGGCACTCTATCGTTAGCCTGCGTGCAAATTACCCTAGAAGACCACACACTCCCAATTTTCCTTCCTACTTGATCGAGCTACAAAAGAAGAGCCAGCAGAGGAGGCAGACTCCTATTTTGGCAGTATACCAACCTTTTAAAGTTTTAAAGTGTAGTTCTACAAGAAATATCAAATTATTGAACTTCAGAATTTGTCATTAGGATGACGTCAATTGTATACATTAATAGTCATATTATAATGTAATTTTAATCTGTTATTATATAATTAATTTAAAAATATGATTCCAAAATGCACCCAAATGATACCTTCAGATACATAAAGATCCTTATAATATCCTCTGCTGTACTTACATCTGCAGTATTTTCCTCTTTATTACTAGTCATGCTTAATAAGGTGTGTTGTGGTACAGCTGGTTCAGATAATGATAGCAAGTCTGGTGTAGTTGCCAAGGGCTCAATTTTAGGTTCTGCTTTGTTCAATTTAGAGTCATTGGTTGGTATGTTGTTTTTGACTGGTTTGGGGAGCTCTGGCCTAGATATCTAAAAATGAAACAGTTATTTATTTGATATTTTTAGCAGCATCAAAGTATGTTTGCAATGTTTACGTTCCATCTGAGTCTCAGTAGCTCAATAGTTAGAGCATCTCATCGGCAATCAGAAGGTTACAGATCATCCAGGTATTGTCAGTATCTCGTGGTGATCGGATATTAGAATTTGTGCAAGAATTTTTCCATCAAAAAATGCAAGACTCACAATTTACACCTCCAACATACCTGTTGTAATTTCTTATTCTCACTATCATTTGATTTTTTCCTTTCTTTGCTTGTCTAAATGTAAAAGGATCTATTTTAAGGAGAATACATCACATATTTGATATACCCTAATACAAACCATATATAAAACTATATAAAGTTAGTGTAGTGCCAAAATGTGTAGGAGCAAAACACTTTTACTGTAATATGCAGGATTAATATTATGCATTAGTGTTTTTCAAAAGAATATCAATTGAGCTCTTTTACACACAAATACTGCACAAACGTATATTAATCTCAAATTATACAAGAAAGCTATATGTAAGTGCCTTTTGATTGCCAGTGAGATGCTCTAACCATTGAGCATTTGGGCTACAGATTCAGATAGTGGTACAATGTCAAGTATCTATGTACATGAAATGGCATGTACACATCAAAATGAACCATTACACATTGTAACTACCATCTGAGTCTGTGTAACTCAATAGTTCTTTTGTTAAAGTCCAACCAAGGTGTTCACTGTGACCAAGGTCATATTATGCAAAACATCAATACATTTCAAACTTATTAATAATTCATAAAGATATAAACAAAGGAAATCAGTACCAAGATGGAGGTTTTGATATTTGTGGAAGAACTTAACCTTTATGCCCTAAAAGTGATCAGTATCTAACTTCTCTTAATAATATTAACCAAGCACATAGGCAATGAGAATAAAGGAAATGATCACCAAAGATAAACTGACATATTTTTAAAACAACATCTCTTGTATTTTCTTCTATTTCTTCTTCTAGTACTACAGTATAAGAAATGCGCTTGGAGACCAACAAGGATTATTTGTATGTTGATACCAGCCTCGTACCCAGGCGCTTGTTTTGTAATTGTGCGACTTGCGGGGGCTGAGCGCGCGGGGGCTTTTGGGGAGGACGCGACGAGAAATACTAGGGACCTAGGGTTAACCCAAATTACTTCTCAATAATCTCAAAAATATGGGTTTGTTTCAGAATGGAGCTGTAGTATACTATATATCAAACATGTTGTCTGGGAGACACAGGTTAAAATCCTGGGTTGGATCACCACTTAGGGTATTAAAAATAATTGAGGAGAAAGTGCTGCCTTTGCAATAAGACCAGCAAATGGTAAGACTCTTCTCGGATAACAACCCAAAATCGTAGGCACTCAGAACCCCTATTATTTGGGTTCTAGCCTGTTGGGGTATTCCGTTCACCTAAAAGAGTGATAAATATAATAAACTAAAACTAAAGAATGTTTCGTCAAAGTTCATTAATAAAACTTGGCTTTGCCTTCAACACAGTCTTGGTGTTTGAATGTGTGATGAAACACTTGGACTTCCTTGTCTCAATTTCTCACCTTTTCCTGAGATGGTTTGACTTCTCTTGGAGGTGGTGGTCCATCTTTAGAAATATATAATTTCTTTTCATACTTATTTCTGATGAATTGCTCCAGACTTCTAATGATTGAAATGAAAAGAAAGGGAAAACCAACAAAACACAAAATATGCATCATTTCATCTATTTTCATGATACAAAAATATTATTTGGTATACAACACATTTATAAAAAGTCATAACTAGAAACAACAACAACAACAACAACAACAACAACAACAACAACAGAAATGTATTGCCCAAGAGTGAATGGTACGAATCACCCTGAGGCCGTCGGAAGCCATCTGGTAAATGGTATTCATAATATTCACCAGCTCTTTTATTGCCCCATTCTTGAACACTCTACATAAAATAATGCAGAGGAATTATATATACAACACTCTACACTTACTACAAATCGAAAACTGTGAAAACTGTGAAATAGTGCATAAGAGGACTAACATTTTCACCGAATGCCCTTTGTCAGAGAGGCATTTATTATTCATTCTCTGACAAAAGGTCTTTGCTCAAAACATTAAACATCCTACACACTATTTTGGCAGTACACCAACCTTTTTCTAGTTTTCTATTTGTATTTCTACACTCCCTATGCAGAACAACACTTTTATATCACTGATTTGGAACTCTCGTACAAACTCTTGTCTACCAACTCTCATCAACATTCATTCTTGTTTGATCAGGAGCAAGAGAGTCAAATCAGGCTTTTAGCCAGTTTTTGAAATCCTGCCTAAAAGCCTGAGTGAAATACAACTCTTGTACAACTCTCACTCAACTCGTCACCACAACTCTCAGCCACTCTCTGACTCATCATAGTTTGATTCAGGTTTTATGGTCAAATTTTTTCCATCCCTACTTCCTAACTCATTTGAACAATAATGCTGAAACACAAAAAACAGTTTTGCAAACAATTGTAAGCCGAAGTAATGCTGAAACACAAAAAACAGTTTTGCAAACAATTGTAAGCCTCTTCACGTTTCCCTCGTAGATCACAAGTTTATTGAATTTATGTTACCGGTTTCATTTCTTCATGCTACTGGAGATACAAATTGCAGGAGAAAATTGTGAAAAGGCAAGAATGGTGAGTCTGCTCAGTAGTAGCAATTCTGTTCTGGTTCTTATAGAATTAAATTATTGAAAATGTTCCACACATTGGAATATTGCATAAGGGATTTAGAAATTGTTTATCCTTCTATGAATTCTTCAGGCAAGCTATTAAATTAGCTTCCTTGTAACTTGATGATAATTAATAGTCTGTGTATTTTGAATTAGAGACAGAAAATTGTTACATTGATTAAGCCCCATTTACACTAGGGGACTTAGTGTACTGTAAATGGGGCTTTAATACCTGACCTAGGCCTTTGGTGTAAATACACGAAGACTGACCTCAGACTGACCTAGGACTGTGTTCTCAGGCCCAGCATGTTAGATGGGCCTAGTCCAGGGACACAGTCCCAGGTTAGTCCTTGGTATCAATAATAATAATAATAAAAGACGTATTCGGAGCATTATACAATAGTCTCAATGCTCTTACAATATATTCTTACGTTACGTTACGTTACATTATAAAACATTATGTTACATTCTTGGACTAGGACGTTACGCTACATTATAGGACGTTACGCTACATTATAGGACATTACTTGTAAGATGTTTTTGCCACATTGCAAAACGTTGTTTCATTATAAAATGTTCCATTACATTCTAAGACGTTACGCTGTCATGCTACTTGTAAGATGTTACGCTACATTGCAAGACATTACACTACATTCTAAGACACTACGCTAAGATGTCACACTCTATATAAGTTGTTACACTACATTATAAGATGTCACGCTACATTGTAAGATGTCACACTACATTGTAAGACGTTACTTCAGATTCTGTGGTTGTGCACTATAGAAATTTTTATTGTTTCTTGTTGGGATATTGAAGTTAAGACTTCTAGTATCCAAAACGAAAATCTAGTATCCTGTGGATATTCAATTTTTTCAACAGGCTGATGAAAGATGGACACTTCTTACAAACATTTCACATATTTAATATTATAATTAATTTTCATAATGAACAACACAAATTATAAACATAGTTACTGTAGATTAACATCATAAGAAAAATCATAAAAGTATGTAGTATTTCTATAATATTAAGTCATGATTTTTATCATTCTTAAACTGAGATTTAAAATTGAACTGTTTTGATATATACCTGTACTCTCATAGTCTCATAATATCCTTTCAAAAACAAAAACCTTTTTTAAAAAACATGTTCAATAATTATATTAAATCGTTGTTTTTGGTGAACAGTTTTATACTGTATTGTTCTTATTGAATGAGAACAGTTTCTGTAACTTTCTCACAATCACTCTCACTTTCAAATTCACTATCAGTCTCTTTCTCTTCACTAAAATTGACAATTGCATCAACAAAATAGCCATTTATGAGCCTATATGTTGCCTGTTTCTGGCTTCAAACACAATTCTAATATTTAGATGACTCTTCTAACATTTTTGTTAGGACTTCAAGCTTCTCAATAGAGCTTTAGAAATGGTCAAGTAGAAGACAGTGGGTTGTAAATGACCTAATAAACAGTATGTTCACAAAAATATGAGGAGGTTGTGGCAATCTTGAGATTGTTAAAAGTTTCAAAGGGGGGCCTTTAAAATTAATTTCCATATAAGTGTGGGGGGGGGGGGGCTGGAAAATTTTCTTCTCCATCTCTCCATACATATTGAATGACCAGCCCCCCTTATAAGGCGAAATAACACTGTACACCATATGGGGGTGGTAACATGACTTACATATACAGGCATGTTACATATACGGGCTAGGAGTTACAACATGAGATTTAGACATGTTCCAATTCATCCTCATTTTCCCTATATAATGAAGGGGAGCAAGAATAATTCCAAATAGCATAATCAGTATATACCGTATATACCTTTGTGTTTCAGGGAGTAAATATAGTATTTGAGCATTAAACTTGATCAATAATGTTGGCTTAAGAACTAAGCTAGATAGTGCTTTGAAAAGATATGTGACACTATTTAAAAATAAAGACTATATATCATCGATATATCCGATGATAATTCATAGTTATTCGGCAAATTGTTTATTAGTTTAACAACATCTGGTTTTTAACGCATATTTTTCTCCACCGCCCTTGAAATCCCTGTTGGAAAGTTTCTCTAATTTGTTAGTACAATTTCTTTTTAAAACTTCACACAAGTGTGCTTCCTTTTGAACTGATAATGTCAGGACCATAAAGCTGACTACGGGCTGTAGGAAATTGAGGTGTTACTGTTTACCCAGGACCGCAGAGAGGGTAGGGTAGCCGGGGCAACTGCCCTGGGCCCAGCCATAATGATAACCTAGGGGCCTGCGAATACGGTGCCAAGCAAATTCGGGGTCCGTGCAGAATTTGCCATAAACTACCCCCGACATCTGAGGTGACCGCGAGCCTCCATGCCTCTGGGCCCGTCATGCCTCTCGGCGGCCCTGTTTTTACCAGCTCTATCTTTGTTGGGATCTTACACTGAGTTACTGATATCTCTAATCGCTGGGCCATGCCGCATTAAATCTGGCCGTTTTAAAATCTTCGCATGCTGAGCCTGTATATGTAACATGCCCGTATATGCAAGTCATGTTACCACCCCGTTTCAACTAAGGGGTGGTAATGTGATGTTACATATACGGGCACGTTACATGTATTATGGATACATATATATACTCAAGCAAAGAGCCGTATAGGCGTATATTATGTAACCTCACGTTACTACCCTGTTTTGCACGCCAAGCACGAATATGTAACACACCCGTAAATGTAAAATGCCCGTATATGATAAAGATAAAATAAGAAGATAATGGGGTGTGGTTAATATACAGTACACACTGCTGTAGTGAATGTGGTATAAGAGAGATATAATATAATATATAATATAATATATAATATATATTATAATATAATATAAGAGAGATTATATAATATAAATTGTTGATACAAATATTTTGGCCAAAGGGGTCCTACACAAGTGTATTAAACGCTAGATACCAGGCTAGGTCGGGCCTAGGTAGTGTGTACTGTAAACGCGGCTTATACAAAGTTATATCTACTTATCTACGCTACAACTGACAACAATAAAATGGGAGAACTAGATATTAACTCATTATACTAACTAACTAAGTATACACAAACACAGATGACAAAAGATGTATTACTTTGATTTGTTCCGGAGTCCAAGCGTCTAAATTCACCGACTTAACCTTTGAGATATGGACACCCATATTACGATGAATTCCAGCGCAGGTAATACACACAAATATACCAAGATTCCATGAGGCCCATCTTGGTCCTAGGACAAACAATTGATTTTAAATGGTGAGATTACCAATTTAATATGAACCAAATAATTTGAAGTCGTGGACTTTGGGAACGTGTCATCAGACCTTTCGAGCGGCAGTCGGCACAATATCTGTTCTGATCTTCACGAAGCAATTCCATAAGGATACTCAAATGTCTGTCATGTTGCTTTTTATTCTTTTCTCTCTCTGTTCTGGTTGACATGTCGCTGTAAAAATGGGAAGAAAGCGACAAAAAGTTTAGGAAAAGGAGCTCTGTCGCTCTGGCGTTTTTTGGAAGTCAGTTTGATCAGAGCGGAAGTGACGACTTAGTGCGAGTCGCTAGGCATTATGGGACGTTTGTAAATAAACTCCGGAAGTCACGCACGTCACAGCACGCACAAATAGTGAGACAAATCATTCTGCTGAAATAAGTTGGAAATAAATCAGCCTAGCTTTAAACAAACAAACAAATATGAGAAGGACAATAACCGAATAATACTTATCTTTTGATACTTCCAATAAAAGGCGCTCAGTTGCACAAAGACACAGTCGAAGAAAGCCTGTTTTCATTTTACTTTTCATTCTCTCATAGTACTCACCAAACCTTTTTTTTTTTTGGGGGGGGGGCGCGCCAAAGAAAACATTTAATAATGCCTTACTAATTAAACTTTGTAGTTTAAGATAGCTTCTAAAACTCACTTAATTTCATTTGTCTTTTACACTGAAACTGTAAATATAGTTCTAAATTTTAAAAATCTGTAAATAGTTTCTGAAAAGCCCTTTTTGGGAGAAATCTATTAAAATATCTATCTATCTAATAGGGGTACGTAAATCCACCGATCCATTACAACATATTCAATCGAGATATGGTCTGGAAACTCAGCTAAAGTATTTGTTCTATCTTTTTGTTCGTCTTTATGCAATTTTGTGCACGGTGCACGGTCGCAGAACCTATTGTATTTTAGTATAATGAAGCAATCATCCAATAGAATCGTTTGGGTTAATCGCTCACCGTGTTGTTTAAATATTAATAAACCTAAAACAAAGGATGTGCGCGGTGTAAGGTACGGTTCAACATCAAAACGGAGCTCATTATAGTCGCTTTGAAGTTTTCCGAGTTTCCAGACCATATCTCGATGTGCTATGGTTACACTGATAGCCAAATCCGCCGATTCGCAAATATTTTTTCCAAAATCCGAATCTAATAGACCTACTGGATAAGAGTTTTAACAGCTATTACGAGCACAGAGATACAAGATCCAAACTAAATAACAAGGAAAATCGACAATCCGAGCCAAAATATTGGCCCTCAAGTTAAGCCCTTTTCGAGTTAAGCCCCCGACACGCCCATTTTCTCCGAGAACGCAAGGCTAGCTGTTTCCGGGTGGAGGCTATTTCAGATACCTTGAAGCAGATCCGCCCCAGTACTTTCGTTATTTTACACGGTCATATTCAAATCAGGCCGGGCGCCTGATTTGAATATGCGCTCTACTCGAGTAAATATTCACCATATTATTGATGAAAAAAATCCATTTTATGGCAAGAGATTACGAGCTCCGAACAACAACGAAATTCACAATCTACAAGAAGACAAAAGCATTTGGAGTCCACGACCACCACGTGCTTCGTGCGCAAGCTTGTGTATTAACTCATATAAACGATTTTCATTATTCTAAATTAACTATAGTTACACAATTCCAGAATATAAATCGAGGAGCAGTTTTACATCAGCTTCACTTTGCTTTTCTTTAGTATTCCAGTTTTTCTTTATTTTGCGCAATACATATATTACGAAACTCGAAAGCCACGAGCAATGGCCTTCGTTTGAAAAGATGGGAAATGGACCTTTACACTATTGATTGTCGAGATTTATATCGCAACTTTGTCCACGCAACGCGTTTTTCTTGAAGCGGTATATATTATAAGACCTTGAAATTTAAGATTTGTTTTTATATGTATAAAATATCCACTTAGTTAGACTATTTGGAAACAAATTATATAAATTGTAGGCAAATTGGCCGTGTAAAATAATGAAAGTACTGGGGCGGTTCTGCTTCAAGGTATCTGAAATAGCCTCCACCCTGTTTCCGCCGTTCTAGTTAAGCCCCCAATATTATAAAAGGGGGGGCCGGAATAGTAAGACTCTGATGAAGGGCTCCGCTCGAAACGTCAGTATCTCGTCACTAAATTCTTGGCAGTTTACCACCTTTTCACTTTGCTATATATTCAAAACACTGTCTACGCAGCACTGCCACTCTACTTTTTTATTACATCTTCCTATTAATGTTCTGTTAAACTGTCAAGTAATTAAAAAAAATAATCACAATATCTTTGCAGTTAACCCGAGTGTTTTACTAAACTAAAGTACTAATATTTCTCTAGTTTACGCATGCAGTCCTTTAACTAAGCAGAAGGGCAGAAATCGCGGAATGATTGAGGCTAAAAGGTAGCCGCGGTTGAAAATAAACATCCTGAATGTCCATGTCGAACTCACTGATCAGGGGCGGCGTGATTGGGGCCACTGCTCACAGCGGGAGAGCAGGGTGTGTCATTGTTTGGGGCCCACCACAGTCCAAAATATGAAATTTTATAAACTTCTGAGCTGAAAAATCACCGCTCAGAATGCGGGAATCTAGATTTCAAAATTTTTCGGGGGTAAGCCCCGGAGCCTCCTAGAAAGCCTCACGCCTACGGTGCTCGGATTAATAGTACCCATTTGGGACTAGCTTCGCCACTGACAGGTACAACGAAAATTTTGCTTAGGTCGGGCCCCCCCCCCCCCCCCCCCAAGTTTAGAAAGCTTCCTACTGCCCTGGTCAGTCATGATTCATAACGCGAATGAATGTCACTTGTTTACATCCTTCAAATGTCGGGTTTGATTCCCGTTCCGAAGAAAATGGGCGTGTCGGTTAATCTTTAATCAGAATTCTCCTAGAACAGCAAAACTATACAAAATTTACATATGTTAATAATATAAATAAGATGAATATTGAAAAATATAAATAAAATGTATATACCATAAAATACATGTAATAAAAGTTTCGTTGACTGATCACTAATGAATGAATTATACAAATGATCTAATGGCTGGAAGTATAGTGTCCTTGAATGCATCAACAGTCTCAGGGATTACTTTTATGGGTAGATTATTCCATGTAACTATAGTATTAGTCCTTGGGTAAAAAGCATTCTTGTAGATATCGTTGGACACACCAAGCTGATGAAAAGGATAACTATTCGGCAGTCTGGTAGTTCTTGTAATAGTTCGTGAGGGAAACAGATACCAACATTATTCATGTAGATCTTGTTAAACATTGTCGCTTGGAAAAGCAGTCTTCGGGCCTCCAAGCTGTCCCAAGCCAACCATTCAATCATAGGTGTAACATGACTAAGGCGGGAATAATCATTATTGACAAATCTTGCTGCACGTCGTTGGATCATTTCTATTTTGCTAATGTTTTGCCAAGTGTAGGGGTTCCATGCACTGCAAGCATACTCAAGCTTAGGTCGTACAAGGGTGCGGTAGGCTGCATATGTCTTTTACTTTAGTAGTACATCCGCTTAGAATTCGCCTGAGAAGACCAAGGGTGGAATTGGCCTTTTTGCAAATATTATCGCAATATTCATTCCAGCTCAAACTTTCAGATATGGTAATACCAATATATTTAGCAGAGGAGACCCTGGATATTGGTTGACCATTCAGAGAGTAGTTGGAAGGAACAGGAAGTTATTCCAAGATGGAGACATAACATTGAAGGCGCTAAGTTGCCATGATTTAGACCAAGAGTGTAGATGGTTGAGATTACCTACGGTACCTCTATTTGCAAGATCCGTGAATCCGTAAAAAATATCTGCCTGATTCGAAATCCGAGTCGTTTTTTGGGCCAAATCCGACGACCCGCAAACTTATTCAACCCCCCCCCCCCCATTTTAGAGTTTTCTCAGTATTTGTATTTCTAAATTCTAGGTACTGCCTACGCAGTTATATATATATATATATTTCGAAATGCGAAATTTTGGGCTGCGGAAAGGCTAGTATAACAAAATGTAACAGTTTCGTACACTGGTCACAGATCTCGGAACGATCCGGAAAGCTTAGTCCTTTCGACGCTTTCTCCACATTCATACGAGGTTGGGTTTGCCTCAGCCATCTCCAAGTGCAGAGTAATTTTGCATATGATTTACATAGGCGTACCTGACCAGTTATGTTTGGGGGGAGGGGGAAACATTTTCCCGAAAAATTAAGAGTCGACTGTCGATCATCGGATGCAGTGTGGCAGGCGCAATTTCATATTAGTAGATTTCTCTGCGGTTTCGTCTATTATGTCAATGTAAAACATACGGTCCAAAATATAAATTTACCCGAAATTTCTTTAAAAAAAATGCCTGAAATTTTCATTTTCATAAAACGTTGCACCAAACCAACACCCCCAACGGACCACATCCACTTTATAGTAGATTACACCAAGTCCTCAATACACGTTGTAGTGATTTAATTACAGTTAGTATATTAGTATTATCAATATTAGGGTTATTTTTGAGGTTTCTTGTACTTAAAGGGACACTCCGGCCCAAATACAAATGTAGTTCATATGAAAAATCTTACTGACTTTAGATTATTTCCAAAGTTTCAGCATTCCTATCAATTTAGTTAAGAAGATGTGGCTAGTTGAAGTTGGAGAGTTTGTCCAATTTCGACGCCATTTTGTTTCTCAAATATGACGTCACTGAGTGACGTGTCTCGTATTATGCCTAAGAAGCTCCTCTACTTTCCTGCATGATGAACTAAATAGTTTATTTCGACTAATTTTTGTCCAAAGACCATTCACAATAACTATCACTATGTGATCGCCATCAAAACAACTCCACTGACGATAAAGAATCACTCAATGACGTCATATTTTCAAAACCAATATGGCGTCAAAATCCACAAATTTTCAACTTCAACTAGCAATATCTTCTCAACTAAATTGATAGGAATGCTGCAACTTTGGAAATAAACTAAAGTCAGTAAGATCTTTCATATGAACTGCATTTGTATTTGGGCCGGAGTGTCCCTTTAAACATGGGTTTGCGAAACGAAACAACAATTTGCCTAACGAGGTGGATAATGATAACCGACCCCAAAACAACAAAGATCCTGGTTAGTCCTTAGAAACCCTAACCTAAATAGAAAACTCGTAAGGTGGCGGGTTAGGATCTTTGTTGTTTTGGGGTTGGTTATTA
This sequence comes from Chrysogorgia sp. JL179-B06, assembly GCA_035772405.1. NCBI lineage: Eukaryota > Metazoa > Cnidaria > Anthozoa > Scleralcyonacea > Chrysogorgiidae > Chrysogorgia > Chrysogorgia sp. JL179-B06. Next base: position 2,594,242 of record JAYKKM010000096.1, on the reverse strand, counting down.
TTATCCACCTTGTTATAGGCAATTAATATTATTTGTTGTTTCGTTTCGCAAACCTGTTTAAGTACAGGAAACATAACCCTAATACTGATAATACTAATATACAACATATATTGAGGACTTGGTGTAATCTACTATAAAGTGGTTGTGGTCCGTGGTTAGTTTGCGTGGTTATGGTATCAGTTTTGGGCCACTTTAATACCTCCCCCTCCTGGTACGCCTATGAAGATTTATCAATAGGATCTTCCCAATTTCAAGAACTAGGGATTACCCTAACTTTGATGGCCTAACCTTAAATCAAGCATGCATGTGTCTACAGAGAAAAGTAAACGAGATAACAGGAAAAAATCATGAACAGGCCAAGCAGCAACAATAACTTAATAGTGGACACACAATTAAGACAATTTTAACTTGAACTGCACAACAAAACTTTTAATCTTGTTTGTATATAAGATAAAGATTGGCCGCCGTCATATTTTATATGGCTTATTAAATGAATACTATTCATTTAATAAGCCATATAAAATATGACGTTATACACATAAATGTTCATATCTATAAAATATCTATAATATCTCGAAGATACAGGATATTTTATTCTTGATGCATGTCTTGCCACCTATAAAATATCAAAAGTTACCTGTAAGTGACGTAATTGTTAATTATCCGAGTTTATAATTTTCACAAGCTTTTTAATTGGACGTAATGTCAAAAGGCTTCTACATGATTTATAATTGTATAATATACAATTATTAGACGAGGTTGAGCTTATATGTGGTGTTATCAACGCCGAGGCTTGTCGGTTATATGCAGACGCCGAAGGCGGATAACACAAACCAAGGCTTGATAACACAAGATATCATGCGAAAACCACTCATTTCGAAACAAGCTATACCCATTAATTGCATATACATATTATATCTAAACTACTGAACCTTGTTTCTAAAAAGATATTGATATCAGCACTTGAATAATTTAAATCTTTTTACAGTACCGACGTACATCTTCAATATGTCTATGCACAATAATCTTGTGTTAAGACAGACTACCTTAAGCAGAATTTAATCTGCTTCATATAGAGGAGAAATATGCAAAGCTTTAGTTGGCCTTCATTTCGTAATCGCTCTATCAGCTCAGATTTTATACTTCAGCACTTTTGTACGGTTGTTGTAACCCTATGCAGACCAACATAATGGATGTGAGGTTTGCCTTTCTTGTTTCAAAGTTAACAACAACTTTCTTTTCTGTGTCAGCTTTTGATCTATTGCCAATTGTTTTAGCAGCTGCAGGTCTGTGGAACTTGAGCTGTTCTATTTCTACCTATAGCGAACTGTGTTGTGATTGGTTTTATTGGAGTCCATGTGCTTTGAATACTTACATAAAGGTTTCTATTGTCATGTCGAGTTTTTTCTCTAACTTCAGCATGGTCAAACACTCAAACTGAACCAGTATTTAACCACCAGACCATTTGTGTCTTTGATGCAACTGCATCTTTTTCAGTAACATTACCTGCACCGTTTGTCATACCAACTTCAATTCTCACATTCATTGCCGGTTATTTCTGTCCTTTCACCCTCTGCCAGATGGAGGTTTGTAAACATTGTTTTGTTTTTCTATAGGATCGTGTGGTATGGCTCTGCAAAGTTCGCTCTATATCTTGTGCTTTAATAGTATACTATACTTGTCACCATGTGCTGCCTGATGGACTCTGTCATTACAAATGAGGTACATCTATATTTTTACATTATCAGGTATAGTGCTCTACATTATCTGGTCGTATCACTCTTTCATTAATCTTCAAAATATCATCTTTTTGTTTACTTCTCGTAATCGGTTCAAAATTTCGGCAAATATTTAACTTTCTCTCTGCCTCATGATTTGCTGAAGTTCAAACATTTTGAAATATTGTAGCCATAGGTTGGGAGCAAGAATATCATAACCCGTGTTATCCATGTTTTTGAATACATATACGCATCCATAACTGGTTGCATGAGTTGAAATAAATCACCAATTGCAATTATATTAACACCCCCAAAGTCTTCTCTGCTTCCCTTAATGTCCTTAAGTCTATTATTTATTTGTGATTGAACATTGTATTTCCTACTATTGATATCAAATAATTTTCATTTAAATCAGGATGTAAATCTTGTACACCCTCGGCTTCATCTTGATTTTCTATGTTCTGTGTTTGTCTTCCTGGTTATTTAATTCATCTTGAATCTCATCCACGTCTTCACTACAGATTACATACTGCTTCATTTGTTCATCTATTACATCTTTTAGGTAATAAATGTTCTTCATAAGAAGAACACATACCAATAAAGTCAGATTGTTCATTTCTCCATGATGTGAACAACACCTTTTGATCGCTCTTTGCTCGCCTCCACCTCCTTGTCGTCATTTTGTTCGTCAATGGATGTCTCTAGTGGAAGGTTATCAGTGTCAACGTCTTTTACATATTATCGACCGTATAGGAGTCAAACCACGCAGCCCAGTCCGCCAATGTCACTTGTTCAAATTTAACATGGCGTTTTGCATATTATTTTAATAGACCACTAGCGTAGATCTCTTCACAATCATCCTCCATTTCTTTGATGTCATTTAATGGCTTCAAAAGCTGAACTCTATATATCTTCAGGAGGGGAGGTATATTAATGAATATTATTACTTGACGAGATGATTTTCTCATAGAGGAAGTTGTAGTACAATATTAGCTTCTTGTGCACTAATTTCAACATTGTTCAGAAATTTATTTCCAATATCCCTAGCGTTGTTTTATATTAGAATTGCCTCTCCTAGCTTCATCACATGCAGTTCTCAACAATTCACTCATTCCTTTTTGTGTTTTTGAGATATATGAGACAATGTACATAGTACATAAACATCTAAGACAAATTGGATGTCCATGTTAGCTCTCCATGCACTACGACAAGCTGGATTATAATTATTGATTCTTAATTCATTTGGTTGTCCACTCAAAAATATAGTAGGAGAATTAATATCTCACAACAAGCAAATAATTATCTTCAGTTACATTCACCTTTCATATCATTTAGTTGCTTTTTTATAGACTTCCAAGTATCTTTGTTTCGCTGAAATTCATTTCTTCCATATCAATATCCAAAGGATACATAATTTTTGTTAACCTCATTGGTGGTTAATTAAAACGGCACTCTGTCTTGGACTTTTTGCTGCATGTGTGGGAATGTTTGTGTATTTCCTGTTTACAAGGTTAATTTATTCAGCATTGTTAGTAACTGTTGGTCTCTTACAACTGATGATTTTATCAATAAATCATATGACTTTAGCATCAGCATCTACTCCAAATATTGGTGCATCTTCCAGCCAAATCAACATATGTATATGAGGTGAACCTCTTTGCTGGTATTCAACTCTGTAAAACCAGTCTGCAATTTTCCCTGTCGGTGATGGCTCATGAGAAATTTTGTTAGAAATTGACTTATTTGATAGACAAATGTCTGGCACATGTCACCGGATCACTTTGAATCAACCTACACTTTTCTTCCCAGTCCAGATTCTCTAGCTGATGGTCAGTATACTCTTTGGTTATCAATTAGAAGACCAAGCAGGGCTTTCGCTTAGTTCTGAAGTAGGTGACTGTCCTAATGAAGTACGCCGTCGGTGTCAGACATGGGCGCCGAATGGACATTCTGATTCATGGAAGGCCAGAGGTACTACTCCTGCAAAATACGAGTCTTAGGAATACAATTCTCAGCATTTTAAAAACTAATTTATAGGTAGCAAATTCAACTATATTATCAACGACCTGTCCCCTATCATCATTCAGTGTATGAATTAAACTGATGTTGGAATTTTAGCAGCTTTTCATAAAAACAAACCTATAGAGACAATTTTACTATACAGTACCCGCGGAGCTCCAGCGGGAGCCGAGTCTTCTGAGAGCAAGTATTCTAAGTAAGTGATAATAAGAATAAAGATGAAAGCTGCTAAGTTCTCAAAAGAACTGGATATAATATGAAAAGGAGAAATAAGAGAACTTCAATATGTCGAAAAATTATGGAAATAGTCAAATTATGGAACTTTGTCTGCAAATTAGCCAATCCAAGTAGTTTCACCAGTTCTATGTCATTTAAGAACTTTGTAAGACAGATACTATCTATAGTGTAGTTGTTTCTACTTTTGATATAGATTGGCCGTGCACCTGGACACTGGTACGTGACTGTTCCTGTCATAGAGCCATGTATATATTTTAATCTAAGAGGGCGGCGCCTCGCATGGGACTTTTAGTCCCGTTCGCGTTTTCCCTTTTGGATCTCTTGTTGTTTTCTTTTTCATGGCAAGTTGTTATCCAATAAAATTATTAAAATTGAAAAAAATAAAAAATACTTAAGTAAGAGTACTTACGTATATATTCGTGAACGACGTTGTGTCCTTCTTCATGTCAGTCCATATCTTGAGACATCATATTCATTTAAAGGCACTAAAACATTAGCATCATCATTTGTTGTCCAATCTTGATTATATATCCATCCCTTCTTCTTTATAGATTAGATAAATCGTTTAATAAAGTCAACATCACGCAGTCAAAGGACTGAATTACATGTGCGACTAATATGATATGTAAAATACATAGAATAAATAATGTAATATATACAAAGATATAAGATGATTAAAATTAGGATTACTTAAAAAGTTATTTATTATATCTACTGGCGTGACTGAAAATGAAAGAGTTCTTAGTACGATTAGTTTTTCGCTTTGGTAATTGGAAATATCTCTTATTTCTCAAACAATTAGTATAAGAACTGGCAAGAGGTGATAAGAGATCTGCTAATTTGTGCGAACTGTCATTAACAATACTATGAAAAAGTTTACTACATAAAATATCCCCACGATTGAACAGAGAATGGAGAACAGTTTTGTTAAGAGCATCAGTATAAGAAAAGTCTGGCAAGATGATAGACATTGCTCGTTTTTGAATTCGCTCTATTTCGTCAGATAAGTACTTCGGTAAGCTGCAGTGGAAAACTTGACATGCATATTCTAATACATTGAACAATAGAAGCCTATTAAGTCCTTGGGTGAATTCAATTGTCTTAGAAGGTAAAGACGTTTTGCAGCTTTGGCAGTGACAAGTTCAACATGATCATTCCATTTTAGATCATTCCTAATTGTGACCCCAAGATCTTGGCTGTTGTTATTCTTTCTACAAGGGTTGACCATTGGATCAAAGGACGGGAGATGTTTCTTGAAACAGTTTGTCATCTCTTTACATTTCTTTGGATTAAGTTGGAAAAGGTTTGATTCGGACCAATCAGCTATGTGATGGACACATTCCTGTAAGGAGCTGGAACCAGAGATTGGAACAGCTTGGGATGGTGGAATCATTTGGTGTGGAGAGATCAGAGGCAACCGGCGTGTTGGCGCTCACACGTGTATACTATATTATCGACTACCAGAAACGTGGCTGCTTATATTTTATACGGCTGCATTCAAAGATAATGCAGAACTTTTATACTGCGTACACGTGAGAACTTTTATTGTCTTCATATTAACTTTAATTGTTCCAATCTCGTTTGGTAACCTAGATAACATGCAGCTAACAGTGTTTATGACACCTGGATGTTACCATTGATTTTCAGCTGATTTCCCCTTGGAGCTTGCATAATTTTCTGAAATGCTAATCTTAGAGCAAATAATCTACACTTTAATCCATTGAGGTAAAATAAAAGGCAGGTTTTTGAGGAAACTGCACCCTGCATTCCTGTGAAAGCACAAGGTGGGGCTTTATCCTTTCTTACGTAATTATGACATGTTCTGCATACCCATTCAACATTATTTACACTTCTTTTAGCAAGAACATACTTGTGAATATTATAGGAATATTATAGGGTTATTTATAAAGCTATTTCACTTAGCTTTGCTGCATAAGATACATGCACTATGCTTATACCATAACTGATCACAACAACTGCATATTTACAATTGTTGCTTGGTAAACAATATCATGGAACTTTGATATCAAAATTTTTATAGATCGAGTGATACTCCTTTTGCTTATTTTGATTAACTGGACATTACTATAATTAGTAGCTTTAGATGTGTGAAGTTGATTGTCCAGGTTGTTGTAGTCTTGGTCATCTTCAGCGTGTTTGTCAGGGTTTGCCCATATATACGTCTGGTTCATTACGTTATCGTTTGTTTGCGTCATGCATAATTAGTGTGTGTGTGTGTCGCGTCATGCGTTAAGCGTGGGTGCATTGTTTGTCGGTGCGTGCGAAGAAGTCTTTTGTATGGTGATACCAACTTTCTAATGTAAGACGCTGTTTGTAGTTTGTGTTAAAGGTGATAACATTCAGCCGAGTTCCAGTCAATATCGTGTTTTGTTTGTACGTGGTGTTCAGCAATGTGATTAGTCCTGTCCCCGTTTCTAGTAGCTCGTTTGTGTTCAGCTAGTCTGATTTTTAGGTTTCTGCCGGTTTCGCCAATATAAGTGTCCTACCTTTTTAGTAGCTTTATTATTTAGCAATTATTGAACGAGGTTGAGCGTGATATGAAGAATTATCATGCCCGAAGTTTGCCGTTATCAACCGAAGCCGCAGGCTGAAGTTGATAACGGCAAACTGAGGGCATGATAATTCTTCATATCACGCGAAAACCGAGTTCAATAATTGTTTTATTATTTATTTAAAAAATGAAAAATATCTTGCGTGCTAGCCAGTCAAGAATTACGAAATGCGCGAGGTCAACAAAGAAGATATGATTTGTCGTCGCCATAACCATGACAACGAAGTCATATTGACGCGTTAATAATTATCATATTGACTCGCTTGACCATATTTGGCAAGCTGTCGCCGCGTAAAGAGCCTGGACACGAGGTTGTTGAGTTGATATGACGATTTCACAGTTGGCTGTTAGCCAATCAGAAACCAGGAATTTTTTAAATAAATAATATGTCATGAGTTAATGTTATGTCATCAAGCTTTTTGTTTTCTTTGATCAGCCCGTTTCATATGCATATATTCCCTTAAATAAGCATTATAATTGTCTGTGTTGTTTTCCCTGTAAGCATTGTATTTTTTCTTGTTTTCATTACACTTTCTATTTTCCCATACTCTTTTATATAAGCATGATTACGTTTCCTTTTAAAAGTATCAAATTCTCTACTGTTTTCTTCTAATATTTCTAAACCACTACACATATTTTGTTGCAAGTTTCACACAAGGTTATTTCTTGGCATTGTTGACACATGTATTTCACTTGACCTATAAATAAATAACTCTAGGTTTTTGTACTGTATTTACAGCGTCTACTACATTGAGCAAAGTGTTCGTTTGACTCCACAATATGAATTCTTTCATTTTCCTGCACGATATCCAAATACCTCGACGTTTGTTAAAGAACTTCGACTCGGTTTTCAACAAAACTCTCGGTGTTTGTATGTTTGTTTTTGTATTTTTATCATATCCTGATGAAACGTTCTTCCGAGTGTTTCAACGTTCTTCCGAGTGTTTCATATATTACAGTAAATGCATTACGATCCCATTGCCAACTTCGACTTTGCTTGGAGGTATTGTTTCGTGGCTATTAGGCAGGGCGGTCGCGAAGGGGGGTGTGACACCCACACCCCCTAGAAAAACCGCCGTTGGAAAATGAAACTCAAACCAGCATTTGTCGGAAATTACTATTCAAAATCAGGGGATCCACAGCAGAGGAACTGAGGAAGTAATAGATCAAACACGAGTTTGATTGTTTCATCAGGGGTTCCAAACACGAGAAAACAAATGAAAACCGAGGGCGTAGCCCGAAGTTTTTATTGTTTTCGAGTGTTTGGAGTCCCCTGATGAAACACGACAAACGAGTGTTTGATCTAGCTTCTCAAACGAGTATTCCTTTAGCGATTTGCTCCCATAGCGATTTTATTTTAATATGTAGAATAAGAAATGTGATCCAGTACAATCAAAATTCATGCATGTGATTTGGTATACGTTCATGGATTGGCTATGATAATTCATGAATTATTAATGAGTTTGAGAACTATTATCAAATTCAATATCCTTTTTGAAACCTAAACAATACTCTTTCTTTTTTTGCACTATCCAGGATGTCTTTTTCGTCCTAGTGGCAAGTTCCAATAATTGTTGAAATTTCTAAATTTCTATTCGCTTCTTTAGATTTTTAATGCACACCAGGCTACGTTGTAATCCTTACCTAATGATATTCTTCTTTTGAATGACCATCACTAATGACCATGCTCATTTGTCAGCAAATTTAATGCTAACACCCCTGCTCAAACGCGTTCGCGACGGCCCTGCTATTAAAGTGCCTATGCAATGAAACATTCAGTTGTAAAATAACTATTTTATTTGAAAGAACTCTTGAAACTATAAAGACTAACCATTTGCAACTTTTCCATATCTCACTTCACTCTTGAGATATTAAGATTTGTTTTATATGTAAATGATCATACTTATGACATCACAATGCATAATAACTTATTGAAAACGCTTATATATCCTTGAGATTATGTAATTAAATCACTTGAAATACAGGTGCATGTATGTGCGTGGATGTATGCAATGACATCAAATATGCAAATCATCAAACGATTCCATGTGATAATGGTAAAGATATGCAGAATTTTTCAATAAGTCATTATGCATTGCGTGTCATAAGTATGATAATTTACATATTAAACAAATCTTAATATCTCAAGAGTGAAGTGATATATGAAAAAGTTGTAAATGGTTAGTCTTTATAGTTTCAAGAGTTCTTTCAAACAAGAGTTATTTTACAACTGAATTTTTCATTAGCCACTTTAAGTGATTTACAAATAGTATTCAAGGTTAGGCCATCACCACATTTACTTTTTAGTTATTTGAGGAAAAACACAAAAACACTTTGGATGAAAAATTATTTTAATTAAGATATACTGGAACAATAGTTAACAAAGATATGGGATACAGTATCAGAGATATCTTCAACTTCCAAACATTTTTCCTCAATTCTGATAGTAATAGCGTGACATTCATTAAAAAAAAAATTCTACACAAGCTTTGGCTTATTATTAAACTACAAACGTTTTGAGAACCTAGATGACGATTTACCTTTAAAAAATCGACAAAAAGTTATCTAAATAACGTTGGGTAGTTTACAAGATTTCTCGGCAATAAGTTCCATCAAAATTATACCGAAACAAAATCAGCTGTACATTTAACCATAATACTTTGCGAACCCGAGAAAAAGTGTCTCATAAGGACAATGTTATCGCAACTCTGAGTTATCGATATTGTTATCGATATTTTTTCGGTGTGCAAAGTATTACGAGATAAATGAACAAAACGCCATTTCTTTCGCTATAATTGATGAAGAAGAATTGCGAGGAAAGGTCGTTTTCAGTCACATGATCAAGTCTCTCCAAATATTTAAACGAGATTCAAAGCGGCAATGTTGGTGTACCTAACGAAAGCTAATTAAAAGTCTATTGTTGAGGTACACCAATAAGGCATCTATGATGTCACGTGAAAACGCTCTATAGTCGACTATACAACTTTTCATATATAAATTACATTATTACGTCTGTCTAGTGTATAAATATGGACATGAATTAAATGTTGACATCAGAATGAACCGAGCAGTTTTCAAAAACAAACAAACTTCTTTTTCGTTGCATGAAGCTTTCATTACACATGCGTCAATAAAACAATTTCGATGATATTGAACTGTACATTTAATTAGATAAATTACTTGAACTAACGTAACTACATGTAAAAAACACCAGGCTAAATATTTGACGAGATACTTATGAAAAATAACGTAGTTCAGACATCATTTCTTTAGAACTGCAGGGCAGTTGTTCAAGAGAAAATTAGCAGTAACACAGGGTTAATGTGTAATCTGCCATTTTTTTCAGTATATTCTGTTGGAGTAATTTAGCTAGCGAAGCTGAAATTCTCTTGGACAAAACTTTTCTAAACAATAACTATTTTGGAAAATCCTAACTTTCTTGACTGTCATTCCTTCATCAATATTTGAACATCCGGGCACTGGTGATTAAACGAAGCTACTAAATGCTAAGACGGTAGGGGAAAAAAGCACAATAATGTTGACACCGGGAAAAACAATGTGAATTTTTGCTTCAAATTTGACTTGATATTTTTCATCGTTTAACGAGATATATATCTCGTATTCGAAAGACTGGATACCTGTAAGTTGATGAAAAATACTCAGTAGTCCCACATCACGTTTCAACTAACTTAACGACGTTTGATATCATATAAATTATTCGTCCCTCCTTGTATTTGACAAGCGAAAAATTTAAAGAAATGAATGTTTTATAAGAATATTAACACTAGCTTATTTAAACTAAAGTATCGTCAAACAATAGCCTGAACATTTATGAATGAAAAAAAACATGCTAAAACAATTAACTAAATATTATATTTGTGATAAAAATCACACAGAACTTTAAAATGTTTTTAAATTATACTTGAATATCTATGATGTCTCTTGAGATAACGAGCATGGCATTTCAAACAAATAATTGTGATTGGTTGAACAAATAAGTGTTGATCATGCCTATTGGTTCAATGCTAATCAAGACAGCTCGTTAAGCTTTTACGATGAAAAGCTTTTCAACAGACATAAGACAAGATATTAAGCAGTAATGAGGAAATATTTAATTAACCATATTTACGTGGTAATCCAGCTAAAATACAAATAAATGATCTTAATGACTTTAGTTTATTGAAATTTTCCAAAGTTTCAGCATTCCTATCAATTTAGTTAAGACGATATTGGCTGGTTGAAAATGTGAGTATTATTTTTGGTTTTATATATTTGTTTTGAAAATATGACTTCGTTGAATACTTCTTTATTGGCAGTGGTAGTCGTTTTGATGGCAATCACATAGTGATAGCTGTTGTGAGTATTCTTCGGAGGAGAATTAGTCGAGTAGAGGAGCTTCTTAAAGTGCCCCTAACCTCAAACTTTTTATTGTCTTATTTGGAAGAACTTTTAAAATGATAAAGTAACTTGTTTTGAAGATTTTCACTTCTTCGCTTTCTTTTTGAGATATATCAGTTTGTTTGATATGCAAATATCTGGAATTTCGTCACACATGCATAATGAGTTATCAGAGAATGTTATATATCTTTGCGTTCATCAAATAAAAACACTAAAGTGTGAATAACACGTGTGTGCATGTTTCTCCCACAACACCAAACTTCTTGATTTTAAAGGATTTCGTTCGAGAATGAAAGAGATATGCACATTTCTCCAATAAGTCATTATGCATGTGCGACGAAATTCCAGACATTTGCATATCAAACAAACTGATATATCTCAAAAAGAAAGCAAAGAAACGAAAATCTTCAAAAGAAGTTACTTTATCATTTTAAAAGTTCTTCCAAACAAGACAATAAAACATTTTGAGGTTAGGGGCACTTTAAACGTGATACGAGATAGAAGCACTCAGTGACGTCATATCTGAGAAACAAATATGGCGTCGAAATTGGACAAATTCTCCAACTTCAACGCTATCTTCTCAACTTGATTGATTTGAATGCTGAAACTTTGGAAATAAACTGAAGTAAGATCTTTCATATGAACTTGTATTTTGACTGCAGGAGAACTTCTTTAACTGTTGTAGCTACTACGTGATCTGACCTGGAGAACGAACTGCAACTGATAACAGAATAGAAGTTCATTTTTGAATTCGAATTGATTTTGAATTACTAATTGTAACATCTCGCAAATGATATTACTCTTAAATAGACAATTCTAAAATTTGCTTCAGTAGGCACGAGCAAAGGATACAATTTGAGTTACCGACGCCTTGCCTTCGCTCGAAACGTTAGACCTCCTACACAATATTTCGGCAGTACACCAACCTTTTAGAGTATTAGATTTAGGTTGAGGTTGGTCATGAAAGATAACAGTAAATTATGACCTCATTGCAAGCCTCGACTTGGAGCCATTGTTTCGTGGGAATTGAACCAAATTAGGGAAGTGTTTATTAATAGAGTAATGTTCTTCCGAAACATGCTGCGTAGGATAATGTTGCGTAGGTAATGTTACGTACGTAGTGTAGTATTACAAATCGAAAACTCTAAAAGGTTGGTGTACTGCCAAAGTTGTATGTAGGAACTTTCGAGTGAAGTCCTTTCATCACAGAGTGAAACGTAAAGTTACACTTTACGGATTTTTTCAATGTATGTTTCACTCTCTGACGAAGTACCTTCGCTCGAGACCTCCTCTACATCATTTTGGTAGCATACAAACCATTTAGAATATTCGATTTGTATGTCTATACTGTCTACGCAGCACAACATTTATATTACAGAGTATGCTCTTCATGGTAAGAAATAGTACTACACAAACTTTCGAAAAACGTTTCAAAACAAATACATATATTTAGAACTGTTGAAATATGCTGGTCTTTTATTCTGGTACTCGCCTCAGTCCTTTTTCTCACGGTCAGGTCGTGTGGTAGACAAGGATACGTTAGGAGTAAAATAATGTTGAAAATATCTGGTGGAAAAACATTACACCAACGTCCTTTATTTGGCAATACTGTCAGCAAACAATGAGCTTACCAAGGAACTGGAAACAGTATTTCAGAGCTGAAGAATTGTCAGACAATGTGCACACGTTATTGTTTTCAAACGTTTTTAAATTTAGCGTTTTCGCTGTTTTAGTACGAAGGATTTTCAGGTTGTTTTGGCCTTCTTCGAAAATTCCACTCAAAAGGGTTCTCCAAAACCTCGTACCCAAGGCGTTTTGCCTCCACGGCGGCGAAAATGGCCATGGGGATATAATTTATGTAGTCTTTGTTCCTTTGTTCGTTTACTTTATTGACATAAATGATTGAGAAATATTCAACGCTCTGTCCTGTGTTACCAGGTTGGGTTCTCGCGTGAGCACACGTGAAAACGCGAAACGCTCGGAAACGATATCGCGTGCACAAAGTCTCATTCTTATGCAACACAAAACAGAAACTGTTTGTCAATGTTTTCCAGTTGTCAAGGTAACCACAGTGCTCTGACGTAGTACGACAAAATTGTTAAGCAATGGTGGATAATCACCCTAGCTACTTCCCCATATCTGTTATTCCCAGACCTCTCCCCAGTAATCTTTCTAAACTAATTAGATTATCGTGTAAACGTATTCATAACTTACAGTTACATCACTGGAGTAGGGTGGGAAATGAAATTATTTCATCGATAAGTTATAAATCGTAGACAATATTTAACTATAATCTACTGATAAAGGAGTGTGACCAACCCATTCTCTTCCTTAAATTGACTATATATAAATGCATGGAAAATTGACTTTATCAGTCAATTTGGACAAAGTCAATTTGTTCAAAATGGTACCACAAAGCTGAAGAACTGCTCTAACTGTATCCTGACCCTAATGCAAACCCCAGCCCTAATTCCTTGCGGGTTAGCGGGTAAGTATTTACCATGATTGCTCCCACATGGATATAATCGATAAACAGTTTAGTTGTTAAAATTCCCGATCAACTGGGCGCCATTTTGATTTTACTCACCGAAACTTAAACGTACTGCTCGACCCCAGACTCAACCCTAGTTCATAGTCCCTCTTATCTTAGGTCGACGTTCAATTTGACTTTCCAATTAGTGTATATATATAGTCAATTTGAGGAAGAGATTGGATTGGTGTAACATGACAGGCAAGCAAACTACTGTCGTCATGCCACGACAATTTTCAGCAATTCTAAGAATCTCTTCAATAGTTCTACCAATATTTTGTACAAATTCTAAGAATATTTTTTAATAATTTTTGGAAATATTTCAAATTCACCCACAAGCTCCACGGATGCATGCCTGTATCTTTCAAGACAACTACTTGTTTGAAAGTGTAAGGCGGTGGTAAAACATTACAGTGAAATCATACAACAAAGGACTTTACAGCGAAAAAGTAGGGAGTTGGCAAAGGAATTCTGCACACATATATGTATATATATATACATATATATATATATATAATAAAGACGTATTAGGAGCATTATACAATAGCCTCAATGTATATGTATGTATATGTATGTTTGTGTATATATGGAGGATATTACATGACCGTACGGAGATACGAATGTTATTTTCGAGTGTTGGTATTATTATCACGAGTGAGCTACGTGAATACGTGACCAATGTTTGTTTCTCCATTGAAATATAAAATTCGTATGTCCAAGCAGCCATGTAATGTTCTGTTTATTATATTGAAATCGATTAAATAGCCATGATAACTTCACATGTGAAGATAAAAATGATATCTTTATCCCTCACAGTGATGTTATCATTTTCTCTGAGTAGGAGAAAACCAAGCATTTCATCGATATCTTTATAATAAATATATATTTTTATAAAATAACAAGTGTCTTACGCAAGCTCTGATTAGTCGAGCCTCATTTTCACTATGAATACCAGACACGGATGACGTCACCAATGACATCATTTAGATTGCCTCTGTCGTAAGACACTTGTTATTTTATAAAACAAATAGAAAATGGCTTTTGTGCCTCTGTGCTGTGATGTCATTTCAACCAGAAAAATACCTAGTGGAAACACGAGGCGGATCCGCGTGCTTTCCCGCATACAGCGACGCAAGCAATTTTCTATTTGTTAAATAGAATATATATATATATATATATATATATATATATATATATATATATATATATATATATATATATATATATATATATATATATATATATATATATATAAACATTAAATAATTTGTTCAACGTTTCGGGGACCAGCTAGAAACGTTAAATAAAGTATTTTAGAGTTTATATGTTCAAGATGTGCGTATGCATATACATATACTTATACATATTGACATATACATATGTAGATATATTCTTTCACCGACTCTTTTCAACTTTTCCCACCACACACAATTAGTTTATATAATCAAATGGTTATATATCGTACGAGGTTAGATATGTTTATAATAATATACAAGACCTATTCAACATGGTGCCGTCGGCTCCGAATGTCCTCTCTACATCTAAATACTTTGCAAGATGCTTGAATCAATTCAATTTCTATCATCTCTCTAAAAATGGCGCCGTTTCCCGCCTTTTACTACAGTACAGGAATTTGTCATGGGACCTGGGATGGACGATGGCAACCTCAACGACGATGTCCCTCGAATTTTTAAAAGGACACTGCAGTCAAAATACAAGTGAAGCTCATATGAAAGATCTTACTGACGTTTATTTCCAAAGTTTCAGCATTCCCATCAATTTAGTTAAGAAGATATGGCTAGTTGCAGAGTTTGTCCAATTTCGACGCCATATTTGTTTCTCAAATATGACGTCACTGAGTGATACTTTCTCGTGTTATGCCTAAGAAGCTCCTCTCCTTGTTGCACGAGGAACTAAATAGTTTATTTCGACTAATTTTTGTCCAAAGAGCATTCACAACAGCTATCACTATGTGATCACCATCAAAACAATTCCACTGCCGATAAAGAATCACTCAATAACGTCATATTTTCAAAACCAATATGGCGTCAAAATCCTCAAATATTCAACTTCAACTAGCCTTTTTCTTAACTAAATTGATAGGAATGCTGAAACTTTGGAAATAAACTAAAGTCAGTAAGATCTTTCATATGAACTACATTTGTATTTTGACTGCAGTATCCCTTTAACTCAACACTGTCCTTGTTCTGTAGAAAACACCACTGAGAGAATTTTCATGTCTTCATGATGACGTTAAAGTGCATATCAACTCTCTACAGTTTTTATAGCTTTTTGTGAAGTTATTTTATAGTTTTTGATTTCGTTACATTCGTTTCCGATATACATGTATCTCTCTCTCTGCAAACATGGCCAGACGTATGAAAAAGAGCCCTGGGACGAGTCACATGTGACGTCATCTCAGGAACGAGTAGATAGAGGGAGGGTGATCACCCCATTGGTCAGCGGCAAGCAATCGTCCGAAGCAATATCCGCGAGAGATGCCTATATTATGATATACATCGTAGAACTGTATGCTAACCCCAAAATAACTTAGATCCCCTAACTCTAACCCCACCCACCCCAATGGGTTTTCTAACCCTAACCCCCGTGATACAGGAAAGCTAAGTAAAAATCCTATTACTAACCTAATACTAATAAAAGGATCGTCCAGAAGACGATTGCTTGCCGCTGACCGGGATAAATGGCGTGCTCATCCTCCCTCTAAGCCCGTGACGTAACGTTTCCGGAGTAGATTCGCACAACAACGAAAACTATTAGATTTTCACAACAAACGTGTAAAAGCTGTAAAATGCATGTAAAAACGCAGTTCTGTGACCGAACTGAGCAGCTTTCATAAATATTTCTATGCACTTTAACTCGTGGAGAGTTGAGAATTGTTCCCTAAGTTTGACTTTAATACAGACACTAAAATTGTTTTATAAACATTGAAGTGTTTTCAAAATCATAAAACAAGCTTTGAGTGTCAAATATGATATTCGATCAACAATCGTTGAGGTTGCCGTTAAGGTCTCTTTGTGAGCCAGGAACTTTTTTTATGAACTGGACATACTTCCGGAAATAATGTTGGTTTTGAGCAGGTATTGTCAAGTCAAGAAATGATAAATTCCTGAGGATGATAGCAACAAAGATTGATCCATGCTTTGCAGGACAAAAAAATTCGACTAGCTATAATTTGAGGAATCGACATCGATAGCGCGTTGATATTCTCAGATAGAGAATGTTCTGATTTTACATATCACAATTACTGGAACGATACGGTCAACGTGAGCACAATGGCATTTTAATAATTCACGGAAAGAATGAGCATTTCAATCAATGTAAATGCAACGCAATCATTCCCTGAATACGAAGGGTTGTAGGGATAACTAGGGGTAGTGATGGTCAAGGGGAGAACAGCCCACTGGATAGGATATATATGGTTAAAATGCATCGTTGCTCATAGTTTTAGTATCAGTCCAACAGCACAAACATCAAGAATACGAAATAACGAGTATACCAAATGAATAAAATGATCAGCTGAATATATACAGCTAACATGTTTACCTCACTCTCTTACGCTTGTGATGGTTGAGAACGTTTGGCATGAACCTTGGGTCACTTCTTTTCCGAACTATGATCTTAGCTTTATTACCAATCACTAACCTCTTGTTGAACCCGTCTTCCTCACCATCCTCCATTCTCTCCTCCATTTTCCCATCCACATCAATCTCCAAATCTTTATCTTCTTCTCCGTTCACTTTAACATCTTCTTCGTTTTCCTCCACCGCGTCACGTGATCTCTCGCCGTTCACCACGGTGACTTCACGTCTTGCGTCATAATATTCTGATCCTGACGTAATCATTTTCATGGACGAGACACCATTTTGCGTCATGGAAGAATGAATTGCCTGGCTTGGATAACCGTAGATATACGTAGGCTCGGGTCGGTACATCCGGGGGACAGACGCCCGGTCTCGGGGCACGTGGACAACACCATCGTGGAGTCCAACCCCCTCGATGACCGACACGGTACCTTTTTCGACGCTATCATGGACCCTGACAACAGCTCTTTGATCCGGGACTTTCGATGTCATGACGTTGGACATGTACTCGTTCGTCGAGGGATCTCCGAGCGAGCTTCGTCGACACGAGTAGTCGAAGTCTCTCCGAGCATCGCATTCGAGGCCTTGAACACGATCAAGGAGGTTCTTAAACTTTCCTTTCCACAGAAGAACTTCCTTCTGGAGGTCAGCGATGAGGTATTTCTCTTTGACATGACTCTGGACTTGATCAAGCCATTTCTTTTCCATGCCATCTCGTTCATTCTCGGCATCTCGTAGTTTCTTCTTCAATTTATCGATCTCAAACTCTCTTTCGTTACCAACTTTCTGTAAGTGTACATTATAGTCCTTAAAATGAGTCACTTCGTACTCCTTAGCAGAAATGATCCCATTCAATGTTCTAATCTCGTGAGTCATCACAGTCTTACCCACCATCTCACCATTATCTACCAGTCTCTCTTGTTTGATCACGGGTTGGTTGGGCGACATAGGGTAGTGCTCTATGTGAACAGGCTCCAATGACCGGTGGCCCGATTCCCGGTACTCCTCCGGTGGTTGTCCATTTTGATCAACAGGAGGGTACGCAGGGGACAGATCATTGACAGCGGTCGGGCGTGAGTCGTAATCCAGCGATGATCTCCGACATTTATCGATTTCCTGATCGGCGGACTGCGACAATGCTATACAACCATCACAACGTAAAATAACATTTAGAAATTGTGCGCTCTCAATGGTTAAAAGTCCTGTATAAAAGTGCTGTCTCTATGAAGTCGATAACCGAGACACGTTTTCTTCACAGGGGCGGGTATAGGAATTTTTATCTCTTAATCCCGTACAATTGAATTTATAAAATAAAAGGTGTCAAAATCAATACGCGCGACTTGATGTTCATGACTTCAAGTTTCTATGGTATTGGATTTGCGAGTATCGTTTATTTGTTTTTATATTACTATGTAGTTAATATAAGATATTGTTGAGGGACCTATTACTATGTAGTTAATATAAGATATTATGGAGACCGTGTCTGCCATACAAGAGGCGTGGGAAGGAGAACCTCCATTAAGCAGATACCTCTATTAAACGGACATTAAAGAATTCCTTTAAGATGTCCGCTTAATACAGGTTTGACTGTGTCACTCAACGATTAGGTACCAGTTCTCATCAGAGTGTTTTGTTCAAAATGGTACCACGTAGCTAAAGAACTGAGATCGGTTGTTCAAAGCGAATGGATAGCGAGTTATCCACCAATATCGTTCCCAGGGCCTTCACCGCCAGATAGTGACTTATCCATTCTTCGTACAACCAGGCCCAGCTCCACTGCTCAATTTTTAATAATTTTTAACTGTTGTATAATTTTTAACTGTAACCGGGACGAGCTTGACGATTGTCCAGCTTGACGATCGTCCATGTATCGTCTGTTGCCTAACACTTCTACAAACGCTAACCGAGCTCGGGCTGACCCGGTGGACTTCAACCGGAATGTTTTGACAAACGGAATGTCTTGAAAAACGGAATATCTTGGCAAACAGGCTGGCTTGTTTCCCTATAATCTATTAATCTCGGGGATGGCTAAAAGGGATGATTCAAAAGGACCTTTCTGTTTTTGTCTGGTCTTTATTTTTCGTTAGGTTAGGGCTAGCTACGGTTAGGGTTAGGATTAAGGTTAGGATCAAGGTTAGGATTATGATTATGATTGAGATTAGGGTTAGAAGTTCTAGAAAATGTGAAGGTCCTTTTGAGTCATCCCTTTTAGCCTTCACCTATAATCTCATTGTGTTTTTAGTAAGGTTAACACTATTTATCGGGTTAGCCTGGAAACGAGTGAACATTAAACCGCCAGACCTTCCATGTAGTAATCGCTATTTACTAAATAAACCCCTCTAAAACACACCTTCAATGGTAGAGAGTCTTTTCGCTGTACAAATCTTGGCCTTTCGTTTATCCAAGATCATACGATATTTCTGTTTTGCCTCTTGTAGACTCGTCTCTCCCCGATCAACCTTGCACATAATGTCAAAGGTGTATTCCTCATTACCACGGTCCACAAACTGAAAGATACTTTGTTTCACTGGAAGACCTTTCGTCATGTCCTTCAGCAGTCCAAGTCTACAACGAAAATAAAGGTTAGAAAATATAGACAGAATAACGAGTGAGGATATTAGCTTCCATTGTCCACAGACACTCCTTTTAAATGTGTGTGTTTTAACAATAATACCTCATATACGACGAGAGCGAATGGTATAATTATTTTACTGGTATTTTTGGTATTTTCATGTTGTGGATTGTAGAGTCTGCACGCAGGCTAATTGCAGAATGGTAAAAAAGTAGAGTGCTGCGTAGACAGTGTTTTGAATATATAGCAAAGTGAAAAGGTGGTAAACTGCCAAGAATTTTAGTGACGAAATACTGACGTTTCGAGCGGAGACCTTCATCAGAGTAAGACGAGATGAAAAATTGCAGAATAGCTCTAGTGGATGTCTAAATTATAACTGACATAACACATAGGGTGAGTCGGTTCGGCTAAAAAACCGAAAACCGTCCTAAAAAAACCCGGGGGAAAACGAGTAAACCGGTTTTTTAAACCCGTTCGAAACTACAGTTAATAAACATCTGCATGCCGCTACTTTTAGTGCACGCAAGATTTTAGTTTTAAAAACAATTGTATTAATGGATTATAAACAATCTGACTAAGAAGAAGGTAAGATTTACAATAATATTTGCGCAAAAATATCATATTTACAAATAACACACGAACGTCATATAAGTTCTCTGCCAAGAACACAAGCTTATCCACTCGTTCTGGCTTCAGCTGTGCTTGTGCTGGTGTACTAACTTGCCCTGCTTTTATACTAAAAAGTCTCTCTGATTCGACAATCATCAAAAGCTTCATCGAAGGATCGACATAACGAGCTTTTAGCCACCTCAAGACCTCCTCCTTGATTTCTTAGGCCAGTGGTAAATCATCATCCTGGCGCCACCAACTCTGTCGTTGACAGGCGATAAAAAATTGGCTTTAGCACGCTAATCGTGACGTACTTGCTTGCTGACATGATATCGGTGAATTCCTTGAGTGACCAAGTGCTTTATCGATGCACTCTAAAACTTCCAAGTCTTCCCACTTTGGCCTTCTAGAACCCTTCTAAATTCTAATGGCCTTCTTGTTGCGCAATACCCTGCTTATCATGTGCTTCGTTGAACCCCAGCGAGTTGGGCACATGATCTGCTTAAACGCGAGCTCGTGCGAATCTGTGAAATTGAAGCCTTCCATTTTAACATCGCCGATGCAATTTTCCCTCTCGCAAACGGTCGTTACCATCCCGAAGCGTCGTTACCATCCCAGCTCTCATAGAATGTAATGGTAAAGCGGAGTGAAATTCCTCGTGGTCCCAAGGTTCCCGCATACTTTGTTTGGTGCGGTGACATGTTCGTCGTGAAATTCAAAATATGTAAATATATTTAGTATACAGAAGAGCGTTCATGCAGAAGAAATTATACATGGCAAACTCTCAATCCTGGACCAGTAAATTCGATTTTGTGATCGATAGTCACAACGTATATGTAGATACTTTCCAAAAGACAAGCGACGTTATTCGGGATTTCGAAATATCAATCGCAACAACGTATGCTGCGAGGTTTCAAAATATATTTGTCGACCGACAAAATATATTTGTCGACTGAAACTATTAATATGCGCATTGCATATAACCTGTATGGACCACCGTGACACTGTATAACCATAAATGCTGTACATGTTAAGCATTTCTGCATTTGCCATAGAACATTCGAAATGTGAAATAAAACGTGTTGTGCTGCGTAGCCAGTGTTGAAATACAAATCAAAATAAAAAAGTGAAATAAAGTGTGCGGGAACCTTGGGACCACGAGGAATTTCACTCCGCTTACCCAACATTCTATGAGAGCTGGGATGGTAACGACGCTTCGGGATGGTAACGACCGTTTACGAAAGGGAAAATTGCATCGCCGATCACACTTGGCAATGAACGCACGGTATTTCGAAGACGCTAACAGATTCAAACAAAATCTCATCAGTTTTCTCCGTGTGTAAATCTTGTGTAAATCCGTTTGTAATAAAGCCGTATAAGTAACTCGCTTTCAAATGCGAAATAATCACAAACGCGTCATTTAAATACCGATTTTATTGTCCGGTTTCTTCGGTTTTTCACTGAATGCAACATCGTTTGAACCGG